>VSMD01094989.1:0-145947 GCA_008750895.1 Mirza zaza | reverse complement strand
CGCACAGACCCAAGCGCCTCTCTGAGCCTCCGCCCCCTCCCTTGAGGACGCCCTTGCATCTGCAATCGCTCAGCTCGGTTTGGGATTCTCTTTCACTTCTCTGTCGGAAGTTTCATCCGTTATAGTTGCATTTCCAGAGTGGAGGAGGGCATGAGCCTGCTCAGGTCACCAGGCCCAGAGGGACCTGGTGGGGGATAACCCCAGTGGAGGGAAGGAGAGAGAAGTCCGCAGAGGGAACTGGGGTCTGCGGGTCCCAGAAACTTGAGTGCCACCCCCATAAGCAGACCTGTGGTTAAAAATGCAATCAGTGTGTCCTTTAAAAGTCAGGACAAGGGTAACTCCTTATGGAAGAGGGAGGGACTTCTGGGGTGGCTGGCAAAGTCCTTTTTCTTGATCTTGGTGGCAGTTCACCCGGTAGTAATTAGTTAGGCCATAGTTGATCAATGGGATTTTCTGTATCTGTGTTTTATTTTACAATAAAAATATGTTTAAAATACTCAGTCAGGCCAGGCACGGTGGCTCACGCCTGTAATCCCAGCTCTCTGGGAGGCCGAGGCGGGTGGATTGCTCAAGGTCAGGAGTTCGAAACCAGCCTGAGCGAGAGCGAAACCCCGTCTCTACTATAAAAAGAAATTAATTGGCCAACTAGTATATATAGAAAAAATTAGCCGGGCATGGTGGCGCATGCCTGTAGTCCCAACTACACGGGAGGCTGAGGCAGCAGGATTGCTTGAACCTAGGAGTTTGAGGTTGCTGTGAGTGAGGCTGACGCCACGGCACTCACTCTAGCCTGGGCAACAAAGTGAGACTCTGTCTCAAAAAAAAAAAAAAAAAAAAAGAAAGAAAGAAAAGAAAAGAAAAATTAGCCGGGCTGGTGGCGCAGCCCTGTAGTCCCAGAAACTCCAAAGGCTGGGGCAGGAGGATGGCTTGGAACCAGGAGCTTGAGGCTGGAGTGAGCAATGAGTGTGCCATTGCACTCCAGCTGGGGGGACAGAGTGAGACCCTGTCTCAAAAATATATGTGTGTGTGTGTATATATATAAAATAAAATAACCAATTAAAATTGTGGAAACAAAATTCTTCCAACTCTAATTTCCTTTTCTTTCTCCTTTTCCCCTTCTTTTCTTTCTTTCTCGCTTTCATTTCTAATTTTTTTTTTTTTGAGAGATAGGGGGATGGGGGGGTCTCCTTTTGTTGCCCAGGCTGGTCTCAAACTCCTGACCTCAAGCAATCCTCCTGCCTCGGCCTCCCAAATTGCCGGGATTCCAGGTCTGAGCCACCACTGTGCCGGGCCTCTTCTATCAGTGAGTTTCATTTTTCTTTTCTCTGTTTCTCTCCCCTTTTCTCTTTTGTCTCTCTGTTTGTCTATCTGTCCGTCTCTGAACAGATATTTAGTGAGAAAGCACCGTGCTGTAGGAACTGATCTGGCTCTAGGAGCTCCGTTGGTGAACACATGTGGTCCTTGCTTCCCCGGAGCTTGCATTCTAGTGAACCGAGCTTGACAAATGGGAAAACAAATGAATACATAATTACCAATTGTCATGTGGATTCTGAAGGTTTGGTGTGCATTGTGGCTTTTGCATGCGTGCACAAACATACCTTTTGTATATTACACATATGACACATGTGTAGGATTTTTTAAAGCACAAGGTTCATGCACAATAATGCGGTTCATAAACTTGCTTTTGTCACTTAAAAATGCATTGTGGGAGCCTGGCATTGTGACGTGAACCTATGGTAGTAGGTACTTGGGCAGCTGAGGCGGGAGGATGGCTTGAGCCTAGGAGTTGAAGGTTACAGTGAGCTATGATCACGCCACTGCACTCCAGCCTGGGTGACAGATCAAAACCTCACCAGAAGAAAAAAAAAAAAAAGAAGAAGAAAGTACTGTGGGAAATGTTACCAGTTGGCACATGCAGCCTACCCAGTTATCTGTGACAGCTGCACTGTATTCTATTTGCAGACGTGGGGTTGCTGCATCAACGACTCTCACAGATCCCTGGTGCACCTGTGGCCCCAGGAGCAGCCTGGGGATGGCTGGGGTGTGGGCCGAGGGGCTGTGGGGTCTGCGGCTCTGCCTGGCTCTGGGCGCAGGAGCCCGGCTTTAACGCCTGACCTCAGCCCTGGCTGCTCCTGAGAATAGCCTGCTTTTTACTGGGGCATTGTGAAGTTCCCCTAATTTCTGTAAAGGGAGCTGGGTTGAGAAACACCACTGCCCCGTGGGGTCCCACGTGAAGAGCCATGGACCTGAAGGAGGGGGCAGAGGCCCCAAAAACCCCAAGCGCAAACCTAAAAAATTTGTTTTTAAATGCATATTACTGCTGCAATTATAAAGCAATACAGCTCTAATAAATAAAGAATCCAAAGATGTACATAAATAGACAATTCACAAAAGAAGAATTCCAAACGGCCTGTAACCATGGCAAAGGAGTCTCCCTAGGATTTAGAGAGACACAAATTAAACCAGTAATGAAACGTCTTCCCAGCTGCACCATCAGCAAAGATAAAATGCTCAGCGCTGCAACATGTGGGGCGATACGTACTCACTTCAAATTCATACCTGCACAGTCTTCTACGTGGAACTGAGTAATGCAGAGCAAAAGCATGGAACATGCATTCTGTTTGCAGAGCAAGTCCACTTCTAGGAAAAACACATGTGCTGAGATACATGTTCATTGCAGAATTATATATAATGATTCATATAATTGGAAATAGCACAAATGTCTAGAAATAAATCATTCTGTGCCCCACAGGGGAACATTAAGCAGCCATCAAAAGGGATGAGACAGACCTATGTGAATTGACATGGAGAAATGGATACATTACAGTACATGAAAAAAAGCAAATATTCATATATACGCATATATGTGTGTATTTGTGCATGTATGTGTGTGCATGTTTGTGTACATATAGGTATGTATATGTGCATAAATATGTGTCTATTATATTTGTATGCATATGTGTATTCATGTATGCGTGAGTGTATGTATGTATGTGTGTGTATATGTGTGACTAAGAAGATATTAACTTTTTTTTGAGACAGTGTCTAACTGTTGCCTGGGCTAGAGGACAGTGGTATCATCATAGCTCCCTGCAACCTCAACCTCCTGGGCTCAAGTGATCCTCCTACCTCAGCCTCCCAAGTAGCTGGGACTACAGGCAGGTACCACCATGCCTGGCTAATTTTCCTATTTTTTTGTAGTGTCTATGTTGCTCAGGCTGGTCTCAAACTCCTGGCCTCAAGTGATCCTCCCACCTTGGCCTCCCATGGTGCTGGGATTACAGGCATGAGCCTCTGCACCTGGCCGATATTAACTATTAACACTGGTTACCACTGGGCAGTGGAATTATAGGGGTTCTTTTACTTCTTCCTCTCATACATGTCTATACGTATATATTTTCAGCAGAATGCATTGATTTTATAATCAGGAAAAAAGTTGAGGCCGGGCACGGTGGCTTACGCCTGTAATCCCAGCACTCTGGGAGGCCAAGGTGGGCAGATTGCTTGAGGTCAGGAATTCGAAACCAGCCTTAGCAAGAGTGAGACCCTGTCTCTACTATAACTAGAAAGAAATTAATTGGCCAACTAATATATATAGAAAAAATTAGCCGGGCATGGTGGTGCATGCCTGTAGTCCCAGCTACTTGGGAGGCTGAGGCAGAAGGATTGCTTGAGCCCAGGAGTTTGAGGTTGCTGTGAGCTAGGCTGACACCACGGCACTCACTCTAGCCTGGGCAACAAAGCGAGACTCTGTCTCAAAAAAAAAAAAAGAAAAAAAATTGAAAAATATTTTTCATTTTTAAAGAAAAAAGCATCTTCCAGTGGTTGAGTAGGAGCACCCCCTTTGAGAAAGGGCACCCACCTTTCCCGGCAGTGAAGCTGGGTAGCTCGGGCGTCTCCAGCCCTTCTTGGTCTTTGTTAACAGGGATGGAGGCAGTAATTTTTGCAGCAACAGGGAGACTCTAAAGATTAGATCGTAAGAAAAGAAGATAGAAGCCATATTTCAAAGACCTGTATTACAAGTTTGTAAGACACGAGTCCAAAATAGCTGGCAGTTCAGTTCTTGAAAGAGCCCTGAATCACGTGCATAGTAACTTGAGCAAGAGGGTCAGGACCCTGTCATGAGACAGGTGAAAGTAAAAAATCCAGTCAATGTTTTCTCCAGCAGCAAATGAGACATGGTGATCAGGGGGCAGCGAAGTACACCGAATGGGTGATGTCAGTCAAAGAACAACGTGGCACAGAATGTCCGCGCTCCGGCTGGGCCTCAGAGATGTGGCATATCGATATGTGAAAAGGGGGTCTTGAATGTTGGTGGAAGGGAAAGTAGACTATGGCAAGTACGTGGATAAACGTAACGTGAGGCGACACATGACAATAATCATACCTGATAACATTATATTTCTGAGTGACCAGGCAAAAGAGAAGGCACGATTCTCTCCAGGCAAAAGAGAATGGACGATTCTTCTTTGGCCACGGTACAGTCTCAATTCCAAATCATGCGTAGTCTTTGTCGTTTCTAAAGATAAGAACTAAAATCCTCTTTTATGTAACAAAGTTAAGAAAAAGGCATGAGCACTACATAGTTATTAAAGAAAATGCAGAGAAGCAGAATAAGTTCTCCCTGGTTCTGACCTGCAAAAGCCACTGCAGTGCTATTTCGTCTCCAATCTGCCTCCTAAGCCCTTTTTAGACAGCTGTCATCAATTGTCATAAATAATTTCACATCATGTTTTTCTCCACCTGATATTGTAATGCAGGCACTCGCCTCCATCATGCAAAAGCCCCCATAAATGTCACTGTGATTGGTTGTATAATGTTACAAAGGTCTCGATTTTCCTTTTTTTCTTAGTATGCGTGATCTGATTGGATCGATTTTCTTAATAACTTTATTATTGTCGGGCATTAGATTATCTCCGATCTTTTGCTGTTCTGATTAATGCCCCGATACGCATCTTTGTATGGATGCTTTCCTGGCCGTAGGCCTTAGGATCCATTCCCAGACGTTAAATTACTGTGCAAAAGAGAAGGAACACATTTAAGTCCCTGGGTCCTTATTGCCTAATCCCTCTCTGCGAGGGTGGAGCCTGTCTCCGCCACTGCAGCTGTGCACAAGCCTGCCCCTCGAGACAGAATTTTCCATTTCAGTCTCTTGCAGGGCTACTTGGTTTTCTGAATTGTCTTCCTGCAGACAGACTCAGTTTTCCCCGCCTCTGGCCTCCCCGTCCCGTGGTTTAGTGCAGAAAGCAGGGCCCTGTGGGTTCACATCATGGCTGAGCACACGACTGTGTGGCTTTGGGAGAATCACGTGACCTCCCTGGGCCTCCATTGTGTTCCTCTAGCACTAGCCTTCCTTCCCAGGTGGCTTTAAAGATGATGTACGTGAACTTGCTTTCCGGAGGTCAGACGGGGTTGCACGTTATTGTTCCCTTTCTTCTCCAGATCAGCACCAAAACCTTCCCTCCAAGTTTCCCTCCAGAGGTTTCTGGCTAGGAATGCTCCCTTGCTTTGCGAGGAGGGCGCTGTTGTCTCCCCAGCACCACGGAATTGCTGCGCACCTATGAAAGGGCGCCTTTCCTTGGAACCTCTCCCTGAGGCCACCCCTGTCCCAGGAGAAAAAGAGAGCAGGGCCTGTTGGCTCACAGATTGTTCTGTTTTCCCTTCCTTGGAAATCGGCACAGAGAAGCTCCAAGGAACCTTCCTCCTCCTTGGCCTGCCCAGAGACGGAAGCAGACTCAGGAAGTAGCTCTGAACCCCTTCATCCACTCACCCATCCACACGCGCATGTGACGGGAGAAAATGTATCTTCTCTTCTCAACCCTCATAAATTCTTAGTCCCGACGCTGTCCTGAAACAAAAG
This sequence comes from Mirza zaza, assembly GCA_008750895.1. Taxonomy (NCBI): domain Eukaryota; kingdom Metazoa; phylum Chordata; class Mammalia; order Primates; family Cheirogaleidae; genus Mirza; species Mirza zaza. The sequence goes on along the minus strand of VSMD01094989.1, from coordinate 140,087 downwards.
ACAGATGACCAAGAGGAAAACAAGCATGTATATTTTTAACGTGTCCCCCGCCCATCATGTGGGAGAAATCTGAGCTCAAAAGTAGCTCTCAAAATGGGGGCTCAGAGTCCTGGCTTATGTAGCATATATAACAGCAATACATTTAGAGGTGACAAAACAAAGACAAGGCAGGGCTGAGTGCAGTGGCTCATGCCTGTAATCTCAGCACTTTGGGAGGCCAAGGCAGGAGGATATCTTGAGGCCAGCGGTTTGAGAGATCATCTCTGGCCGGGCGCGGTGGCTCACGCCTGTAATCCTAGCACTCTGGGAGGCCAAGGTGGGAGGATTGCTCGAGGTCAGGAGTTTGAAACCAGCCAGAGCAAGAGCGAGACCCCCGTCTCTACTATAAATAGAAAGAAATTAATTTGCCAACTAAGAAAATATAGAAAAAAAATTATCCGGGCATGGTGGCGCATGCCTGTAGTCCCCGCTACTCGGGAGGCTGAGGCAAAAGGATCGCTTGAGCCCAGGAGTTTGAGGTTGCTGTGAGCTGATGCCACAGCACTCACTCTAGCTTGGGCAATAAAGCGAGACTCTGTCTCAAAAAAAAAAAAAAAAAAAAAGATAAAAGAAAGAGAGAGATCGTCTCTACAAAAAATAGAAAAATTGAGCATGGTGGCACACATCGGTAGTCCCAGCTACTCTGGAGGCTGAGGCAGGAGGATCTCTTGAGTCCAGGAGTTTGAGGTTGCTGTGAGCAATGATGATGCCATGGCACTCTAGCCTGGGGAACAGAGTGAGGCCCTGTTTCAAAAAAAAAATTTTTTTTTGAGGGAATAGGTGAAAGGTGCAGACAGAACCAAGAGCTAAGCGGGCTGGTGTGAAGAAGTGCAGCTCTCTGAAAGCTGGTCGGGGCTGAGACATGGGAGGGACCTCCTGGATGAAGTGGGACAGGAGATGGCCTTGAGGAGCGCACGGGCATCAGACGAGTGAGCGGAGGGAGGACAGGCCTTCCAGGTGAAGGCAGTGGCGTGAGCAAAGACAAGAGGTACAGCGTGTTATGCACGCGTGGGCTGGCTCGGCCGGAGCGGAGGGCGTGGGCAGGGAGGTGCGTTGGGAAGGAGGCATGCAGGTTGTGGGCACAGGGGCAGGACGTGGAGGGGCCGTGCTGGAAAGGTGAGGGAGGAGGAGAATAGAGCGTTGACTGCCAGGGAGATGAGTTTGGCCTCGATCCTGTGTGCATCAGAGAGCCAGCGAAAATTACCGAGCTACACGTCGGCAGTAGGGTATGGTGGTGTGAGTGTGGCGGGCCGGGCTCTATACAATCAGCCTGGAGACCAGGGTTCGAATCCCGTCTGTACCACTTTCTAGCCAAGCAAGTCTTTTTAGCTTCTCCAAGTCTCATTCACTGAACAAAAGATATTGACCCCCAAATGCCAGACACTGTTCTGCCCCCTGGAATTCAGTGGAAATCATGGCCCACCAGGTCCTGTTCTCAGAACCATAACGTCTGCCATGAGGCCCATGCTGTGAACATGGATTATGAGTAATAAGATTTCATTATCTTATAGGTGAATTGCAACACAGGCAAAAAAAAAAAAAAAAAAAAAAAAAAAAAAAAAAAACGTTTTCATTATGTAATGTCTGTTAAAAAAAAAAAAAGACAGCTAGTATTATTCAGCCTTAAAAAGGTAGGAAATTCTGACACATGCGTAACATGGATGAACCTGAGGACTTACTTGATGTGAAGTGAAATAAGCCAGTCAGTCACCAAAAACCAAACACTGTATGATTCCACTTCTGTGAGGTCCCTAGAGTCATAAAAATCACAGAGACAGGAAGTAAGACTCCAGGACTGTGGGGGGAGGGGCTGGGGAGTTACTGTTTGGTGGGTGCAGAGTGTCGGTTTCGCAAGCTGGAAGAAGTTCTGGCCCTGGAGGGTTGTGTAACACAATGCCTGTGTTTCCTACCGCTGAACTGCACGCTTTTTTTTTTTTATTATTATTAGAGACAGGGGTCTCGCTCTGTCCCCCAGGCTAGAACTCCTGGGCTCAAGTGATCCTCCTGCCTCGGCTTCCCCAAGCGCTGGGATTATAGGCGTGAGCCACCACACCCGGCCTGAACTACAGTACACTTAAAAATGGTTAAGCTGGCCGGGCAGGGTGGCTCACGCCTGTAATCCTAGCACTCTGGGAGGCCGAGGTGGGCCGATTGCTCAAGGTCAGGAGTTTGAAACCAGCCTGAGCAAGAGTGATACCCCGTCTCTACTAAAAATAGAAAGAAATTAATTGGCCAACTGATATATAGAAAAAAAATTAGCCGGGTGTGGTGGTGCATGCCTGTAGTCCCAGCTACTGGGGAGGTTGAGGCAGCAGGATTGCTTGAGCCCAGGAGTTTGAGGTTGCTGTGAGCTAGGCTGACGCCACAGCACTCGCTCTAGCCTGGGCAACAAAGTGAGACTCTGTCTCAAAAAAATAAATAAATAATAAAATAAAACTTTAAAAAAAAATGCTTAAGCTGGTAAATTTTGTTATGTGTTTTTTGCCACAATAAAGAAATTAGGCCGGGCTGCGACTGAAGTCCAACCCCAGGCCCCACTCCCAGGCCCCTTCTGGAACTTCACTGGGTGAGGCTTCTCAGGGAGTGGACCACCCCATGCCATCCCTAGGCCTTTCTGTGGCCTAGACTGTGTCCAAACTGTGGACGCTTCACCTCTGTCCCTCCAGAGCCCATCCCACAAACGGCCCTCTTCCAGCTTGTCACGAACCCAGGGGCGAGGGTGTCAGGGGAGACCAGGTAAGGGGAGGTCTCTGTCAAGTTGCTTGGATCTGACTGTGGGCCTATAGGCACAGAATTGGAGGAGAATTGTATTTTTCTTTTTCTGGGTTTTCTAATTTTTTTTAGTGACTATTCTTTTGAGAAATATTAAAGAAAGAATACATTTTCAATTGACAAGATATATAAATAAATGAGTTACAAATTAAAATATAGCCAGGCACGGTGACTCACACCTGTAATCCCAGCACTTTGGGAGACTGGGGTGGGAGGATTGCTTGAGGCCAGGAGTTCAAGACAAGCTTGGGAAACATAGTAAGACCCCATCTTCTCAAAAATAAAAAAAATATTTAAAAACCAAAATATAAAAGGTAAGGGTTGCTTTCGCCTCCCAGAACGTGGGACATAGAGATCAGTGCTGGGTGTGTCCAGTTAGGCAATCTTGTTCTGTGTTCTCAGTTCTTGGTGTGCTCTTGGCCGAAGAATGACCGGATACACCAAAGTAAGACAAGGACAAAGTGAATTTTATTGAGGGGGAACAAGATAGGCTTATAGAGCAAGAGCAAAGTACATACGCCACAGGTGACAACCCGACCCCTCGTGGGACCAAGAGACCTTGGTTGTGTTGCGGTCTGGGTCTTGTTTTATGGTGTCTGCATAGGTACCTCCCCGTGGGCCACGCGTCACCATGGAACCACTTTGATGGACAGCTGGGAGTTATGACCTAGGTCTTACTGCGTGTGTGGATCCCATGAGCCTCTCCGAAAGCCCATTTGGCGGGGTGAACCGCAACGTAGATTTAAGCTAATGACACGATAATTAGCCTTAGGTTGTCCTAAATCACCTTCCAGACTCCACTGTATTAATACCTCTGCCACTTGGTTTGGCCCGTGGGCTACAGAGCCCTCTGCATTCCTTCGCAGTTGGCGTGCTAAGTTCCGACGGGTAGAGTGGCAGGGCGTTTCCTCCTCCCCCAGGTATGGCAGTCCTTGGGATAGGATTAAGGTGGGGCGGCACCAAGAACAGGGCCTGGGGCCCACCCTTGTCCTTCTTCCCAGGCGGGGCAATTGCTCAAGGCACCAAGGCAAGACGCCCACTTTCGTCCCTAGAAGACCCAGAATCCCTGGCTATCTACCTAACAGGCACATGGTAGGGGCTCCAAGTGTGGAATGAGAGGCAGGGTAGAGGCAATGTGTGTGTGGGGGGAACAGCTGTTGTGTCCTGTCTCACCACCACCCGTTTGTCCATGAAGCATTTTCTGAGAAGCTCCCAGGCACTGGATCAGGAGGGTGGCGAGGGGTCTGTGGGACTGGGAGAAGGGTGCAGGCGTTCCCGGCTGGGAGCCCACATTCCTTCCTCCTTCGCTATCCACCCACTCAGTCATTCCACAAATGGCACTGAGCTGCGGTCCACACTGGACCCAAACTCCCACATGTCACCACTGTTTCTAGAAAATGTTTCCAGAGCAACAAGGGTGTACCAGGCCCTGACCTAGTGGCTGGAGATACAGCAAGATCATCTCTGCCCTCTTCACACTTACATCCAGGTAGCCCAGACAGTAAATACACGGATGCCAGCAAGGCAAGGGTAACAGCAGGTGGCAGGGAGATGCGAGGTGAGTATCTGGAGGGCACCAACAGCTAGGTAGGAATGACCTGTGGGGGTGAGGGGGGAATGGCAAAAAAAAAAGAAACACTGGAGATTTGTGAGCCCAAAAGTAGGTGTGATCTGACTGGCACTTTATTATTATTATTCTTATTCTTTAGAGGTGGGGTCTCGCTATGTTGCTCAGGCTGGTCTCCAACTCCTGGCCTCAAGCGATCCTTCCGCCTCGGCCTCCCATAGCACTGGGATTACAGGCGTGAGCCGCTGCGCAGGCCCAGACTGGTACTTTTTTTTTTTTTTGAGACAGAGTCTCACTCTGTTGCCCAGGCTAGAGTGAGTTCCATGGTGTCAGCCTAGCTCACAGCAACCTCAAACTCCTGGGTTCAAGCAATCCTTCTGCCTCAGCCTCCCGAGTAGCTGGGACTACAGGCATGCGCTACCATGCCCGGCTAATTTTTTCTATATATATTAGTTGGCCAATTAATTTCTTTCTATTTATAGTAGAGACGGGGTCTCGCTCTTGCTCAGGTTGGTTTCGAACTCCTGAGCTCAAACGACCCACCTGCCTCGGCCTCCCAGAGAGCTAGGATTACAGGCGTCAGACTGGTACTTTAAAGGCTGGCTTTAACGTGACAATGATCATGTTTTTCCATAGAGACCCTTTGGCTCACACCTGTAATCCTAGCACTCTGGGAGGCCAAGGTGGGAGGATCATTTGAGCTCAGGAGTTTAAGACCAGCCTGAGCAAGAGCAAGACCCCATCTCTACTAAAAAAATAGAAAGAAATTAGCTGGACAACTAAAAAAAATACTTTATATATACATACATATATATATGTATATATATATATATATATATATATATATATAAATTAGCCAGGCATGGTGGCTCATGCCTTTAGTCCCAGCTACTTGGGAGGCTGAGGCAGCAGGATTGCTTGAGCCCAGGAGTTTGAGGTTGCTGTGAGCTAGGCTGATGCCACAGCACTTTAGCCTGGGCAATAGAATGAGACTCTGTCTCAAAAAAAAAAAAAAAAGTGCAAATGATGCATTTTGTGACTTGTTGTCTATTGTACACGTTCTTTAAATATTTTTTCCACCCAAACTCGGTGCTGCAGCTGTAGTTCCTTTGATTTAAGAATGCCTGCTGCATCGCCCTGTCAACACAGTCAGCCAAGAGACTTGCCACTGCCTTTGTTTTCCAAATTCAGATAAGCCTGTGGTCCCCATGACAACCTTTTTATTGCTTCTGAGCCTCCACTGGGCCAAATGAGCACAGGCCTCCTTCCTGCCCTCCCTGATGAGCGGGGAGCCGGCTCTGCCTCCCTGTCCCTTCTCTAACTGCCTCCTCGTTGGGGGCGAGGTTTCGTGGAGCAATGCCCCATGGAAGAGGTGGCTGGGTGGGACTTGTGCCTTCCCTGTGGGGGGTGGGAGGACACCGGGAACGGGGAATCAGGGAAGCAAGAAAGACGGACCTCAGTCATGGGGACTTGGCTGTGCATGCAGGACTTGGGCAAGAGCAGCTCTGAGGGAGGGTTGGGTGAGATCTGCTCCCGGGCACCCTGTTCTGACATGGAGGACACAGAGCAGGGGACAAGGTAGGGAGCTGGGGGACCACCTGGAGCCCGGGCTGGGGTGGTTCCTTTCAGGAACTATCTGCCTTCTCCCTGGGTTCTGGCGCCTGGCACGCTTCTCTGGACAGGTGACTGACCCCAAGGTCTAGGAACTTAAGGCCCCACCCTACCAGAAAGCATCTGTGTGACCTTGACAAGTCACCCAGCCTCTCTGGGGCTTATTTGTCAGGTAGGAGATGTCAGCCCAGCCCTGCCTAACTCTCAGGGAGTTGGAAAGATGGAGCTGGGCGGGGACCGGCTTCAGGAGGGTTGTCATGCTGGGCTCCCGGCAGACCCCACCGTCCAGCCACAGCCTTACCTTGGACTCGCCCTGCTTTGTGGCTCCAGCACTCAGGGTGCCAGAGGCCCAGGGTGCCCAGGATCAGGGACTCGGGAACTGAGTGGCCAGCGGGCCAGCTTGGCTGCTGTTCCTGGCTACCCACGGCCCAAGCTTACCCCTCAAGGGCATTTCCTGAATCAGTGATATTGCTTCATCACCATCTCACTGGCCCAGTTCACAGGAGAGCAGAGAGGCAGGAAGGCAGGAGTTGCTAACAGGCCCCACTCATCCTAATTCTCCCTCACAGTGGCACCTCTGGCCTCAGTTTCCCTTTTGAGGTCTTGTGGTGTTCAGAGGCTGAGCTCTGAAGGCATGGCCCTGACAGTCTAATGGGGGAGGTGTAGACCCACTGGGTGCCTAGTGCCCCACTAGGCCAGGGCCTCCCTGCCCACGGGGGCTGCAGGGCTGGGAAGCCACACACACACACACACACACACACACACACACACACACACACACAAGCAAAGCCACGCACCTGTCCAGGGTAAGAAACAGGTTTCAAAACCCAATGCAAGCAAGCTTCCAAGCTTTGTGCACAACTTGTGGATAGTTGGGGGGATTTGCAAGTGAAAGGGACCCGGTGGCACAGTGCACACTGGGCTGAGAGTTGGGAATTTGATTTTGACTCCCTGATCTTCTAGGGGGTGACCTTGCGCAAGGCCCCGGACTCTCAGAGCTGCCCGTTCCCCATTGGTACAATTGGGGCAGTAATCCAGACCTTCCAGCTTTGCTGGTTTCAGTTCTTCTTCCTGCGGTCGGTCACATTGGCTCTGTTCTCTCACTCCTCCTAGGGCTGTGATTTCGCAGGGCTGGGACTTGGGCCTGCTTTCTCATCAGGCACGGGACCCCAAGTACAGTGAGTGGGTCCTCGCTCCCGTGATCACTGACCCTGTAACCTATCATGACGCGCAGTAGGACCCGCCTGCACGCCCGTCTCTGAAGGCCATGGCCGGCCAGAGTCTGGTAGTCACTCTGCACAGGAGGGAAGCTGAGAGCAATGTGGAGTTGGCTGAGTCATGGGCCCCCCAGCTCCACCCCCCGAAGGAAGATGCCTGCTGGCCTTGACCTGCCCTCAAAAATCAAGCATTTCCCAGAAATACAAGCTGCTACTTGCCCAGGGGGAGGCTGGCACACATCAGTTTCCAGCCCTGCTGTGTACCCTTGTCCCTGTAACTCCCAGAACAAAGCGTGACAGTCACTCTTCGTCTTTCCTTGGGCAAGCCTCCTAAAGCCTCAGAGATTAAATGAAATCTCAAATTAATTTCTTAAACAGATTATTGTTGCCTAACCATTATCTCTAGGGCAAAAGACCAAAACAGTGGGAAAAGCCTTGCTCAGGGAGTCGGGAAAATTAGGTTCTGTCTGAGCTCCAGCCTCTTGCCGGGTGAACTTGGAGAAGTCCCTTGCCGCCTCTGAGCCTCAGTTTCCCTTTCTGTGAAAGAAGGCCACTGGGCAAAGGGCTTTCTGAGAGGCTGTAAATTCTATCTTAACAGCTGTTGGTGTCTCAGGGCCAGGGCATGGGGAGTCCTTTGCTCATTTTCTGAAAGTGGTGACATTTGGCCTGCAGACGCTGACATCTGTGGGTCACCACGTGACCTGCTGAATCATACGGCTCACACAGGACCTTCTTGGCCACCCTGCCAGTTTGAGGGGGCCGAGCCCTGCAGCTCAGCATCCACAGGGCATGTGACCCAGGCGGCTGCTGCGTTGGCTTGCGGGGCCTTTCCTCAGGGCAGGGACCCCGGGTGAGGGCAGGAAGGCCTGGGGGGGGAGGGGCTGCGACTGCCCGGCAGGGTGGGCCCTGGCATGCTCTCCACCTGGGCCCCCGCAAGCAAAGCCTTGCTTAAGTTGAGCCAAGGCCACTTCCCTTCGACAGTTCTCACAACACCCAGCGCTTTAGGATTTTGTAAAGCCCTGAAGGGAAAAGGGTTTATACTTTTCTTTATGCTTTTTCATGAGTTCTCATTCATGCATTCTCGATGGTTGAATTGTTGACAGTGGAGGTATAGAGCTGTGCCGACTTATCCCTGGGGGACAATTCCAACAGCCCCAGTGGAGGCCTGAGAGCAGATCGCCCCGCAGGTAATACATGTTTCCCTAGACAAAAAAAAAAAAAAACTATGTTGAAATTTAACTTGTAATTCATCACAGTAAGGAAATAACACAACAACTGATAAGTAAATAGAACAATTATAATAATGGACTGTAACAAAAATTATGTGAGTGTAGTCTTTCTCTCTCTCTCTAAATATCTTACTATTTTCAACCCACAGTTGACCACAAGTAACTGAAACTATGGAAAGCAAAATGTCAGATAAGAGGTGACTACCTTACTGTCTTGGTAATCAGAAAACTTAAACAAAGAAACCCTATTGTTATTTTTTAATGACATTCCTGAGACCATCAGCATTCATAACTCTGTTCATCTCAGGATTTTTTTTTTTTTTTTTTAGAGTTAGGGTCTCACTGTGTTGCCCAGGGCTAGAGCACAGTGGTGTCATCACAGCTCACTACAACCTCAAACTCCTGGGCTCAAGCAATCCTCCTGCCTCAGCCTCCCTAGTGGTGAGACCACAGGTGTGTGCCACCATGCCTGGCTAATTTTTTAACTTTTTATAGAGACGAGTCTTGCTATGTTGCCCAGGCTGGTCTCAAACTCCTGGCCTCAAGTGATCCTCCTGCCTCGGCCTCCCAGAGTGCTAGGATTACAGATTACAGGCCTGAGCCACTGCACCTGGCCTCATCTCAGCATTATTTGTTTTTATAAAGAGCCCAGTCCTGGGTGGTAGAAGGAACATCAACCTCAGAGTAGACAGATCTGGGCTGAACGCCTGGTCCCACCATTTTCTAGCTGTGTGTCCTTGGGCAAGTGACCTACCTTTTCTGGGCCCCAGGCTCCTTATAAAGTGGGAATAATAATATAATAGTCAAATTTGTTGTGCACTGTCCTAGTCACTTTGCATGTGTTAACTCAGTTCCTCACAATAGAAGGAAGCTACTATTATTGGCCTTATTTTCCAGATGAGGAAATTGAGGCACAGAGAGGTTAAATATTTTGCTCTGGTCACTCAGTCCATGGTGGAGTGGGGCTGGGCCAGGCTGTCTGACCTCAGGCCTGGAAGAAAGAGCCTGCCCCTCGTTCACACTTGGCTCATGGGCTCGGTGAAGTTTAAATGAGATGGAGTGTCCAGAGAGCACCGAGCTCAGCAGTTAGTGGGGGCGCAGCCCTTCCCTCACTCCTGGCAAGGTTAGAGAGAGCCCATGTAAATGCCCAACAACCCTGGGGACATCTGCCACCTGGGAGCACTGGACTCCAGAGCCACCATGTCACCATGGGGGCCCAGAGCTGGGTAGGGCCTGGACGATCTGCACCTGGGTCTCTCATGGTCTCACTGGGGATGAGGACAGCACAACCGGAGAGCGGCAGTGTCTTGCCCAAGGTCCCGCAGCTCAGTCGTGGTGAGCGGGAGGCAGGAACAAGGTCCTACTCCTGCCAGGTCCTTTTCTGCCAACCACAGCCTCCTAGACCAGGGTAAGGACCCTCTGGGATGCGGGGACAGGCCCTGCCATCTTGAGTCTGGATGTTGTCAGACAGTCCCTTAGGAGCTGCTGAGCAACTGGGGGAGGGGCCGTGGGGCTGCCGAGCAGAGCACCTGCGGGTTGTGGGCAGAGCAGGGGGAGCCCCAGCCCACAGCCAGCAGCTGGTGTTGGGAGGGTTGGTGGCCGGGTACTGGGGTTCTCTCTCCCTCGCCGACGCTGATGTCACTGCCACATCAGCCACTGCAGGCCCCTCACCCTGCTACCACCACAGGGGGGAGGTGACCGTGGCCACGGGGGCCGTAAGGTGGTTGCACTTGGGAGAGAGGGGCAGGCAAAGAGTTGTGGCTCTAGGTGTGGAGCAAACATGGGCCCATCTGGGGGACAAAGAGGCAGTGGGAGAACAACTGTCCCCTGGCTCTGGGACAGTTTCCCCCACTTTCTCCACTTCAGGGAACCTCTCCCAGCTCTTCTTAATAAATAAAAGGAAAACAGCCCTCCCTGCCCCCATCCTGATCATTCACCTATCACCTCCTCCTCCCTGGGGTCCCGTTTCTGGTGTGCTGCGTGGCATGTCTCCTACCCACTCTCACCTCATTTCACACAGTCTATGATGAAGGTGCAATCATTCTCCTATTTTCTGGGTGAGGACACTGAGACTTGGTCACATGCCCGGGATCCCACAGTTGGCACAGCAAACCATAGGTCTGGGATTCGGATCCTAGTGTCTCTTCCTCTGGAAATGTTAAGACCTAGATCGTTTAAGGAAAATATTTTCTTGCTTCTTCCCTCCCCTCCCCCCCCCAAAAAAGCAGCTTTATTAGGGTATAATTCACGTAGCAAGCAATTCACACTAAGTGTACAACTCAGCTTAGTGCAAGGGCAAGTGCTTGTGGTTCCAGCTACTTAGGAGGCTGAGGTGGGAGGATTGATGAAGGCCAGGAGTTCAAGGCTGTAATGTGCACTGATCTCACCTATGAATACCCATTGCACTCCAGCCTGGGCAACATAGTGAGACCCCATCTCTAAAAATAAATGAATACATACGTACAGGCCAGTCATGGTGGCTCACACCTGTAATCCTAGCACTTTTGGAGGCCAAGGTGAGAGGATCACTTGAGCTCAGGAGTTGGAGACCTGCCTGGGCAACATAAGGGAAACCTGTCTCTGCAAAAAAATTTAAAGATTAGCGGGGCATGGTGGTGCACGCCAGTAGTCCCAGCTACTCAGGAGGCTGAGGCAGTAGGATTGCTTGAGCCCAGCAGTTCGAAGCTGCAGTGAACTATCGAGGCCACTGTACTCCAGCCTAGGGTGACAGAGCAGGATTTTTTCTCTAAAGAAAAAAAAGGAGAGAGAGAGAAATAAAGTTACAATTTGTACAATCCATTGACTTTTAGTGTATTCACAGAATTGTGAAACCATCACCACAATTGATTTTAGAACAATTTTAGATCATTACCTCCCAAACAAACTTTGTACCCCTTAGCTGGCCACCCCAATGTCCCCAACCCTGTCCCCACCAGCCCCCCACAACCACTAATCTACTTCCTATCTCTGTGGATTTGACTATTCTGGACATTTCCTATCCACAGAACCACACGATGAGTGGCCTTTTGTGCCTGGCCTCTTTCATTTAGCACAATGTTTCGAGGTTTCTTTGTGTTGTAACATGTGTCACTACTTCATTTCTTTTCATTGCTGAATAATATTGCATTGTATGGATATATCACACTATTTTATTTTCATTTTATTTTGAGATGGTGTCTCACTCTGTTGCCCAGGCTAGAGTGCCGTGGTGTCAGCCTAGCCCACAGCAACCTCCTGGGTTCAAGCGATCCTTCTGCCTCAGCCTCCTGACTAGCTGGGACTACAGGCATGTACCACCATGCCCAGCTAATTTTTTCTATATGTTTTTAGTTGTCTGGCTAATTTCTTCCTATTTTTTAGTAGAGACGGGGTCTCACTCTTGCCCAGGCTGGTCTTGAACTCCTGACCTCAAGTAATCCTCCCTCTTCGGCCTCCCAGAGTGCTAGGATTACAGGCATGAGCCACCACCTGGGCCAAGGATACATCACTTTTTGTTTATCCCCACATTGGTTTATGGGCTTTTGGGATACTGTGAATAATGGTGCTATAAACATGCATGTATTAATATATGTTTTCGTGCGGACTTATGTTATCAATTCACAAGGGTATACCTCTAGAATCATGTGGCAACTATGTGTAACCTTTTGAGAAACTGCCAAACTTTTCCACAGCAGCCGCACCATTTTATATTCCTACCAGCAACATAAGAGGGTTCCAGTGCTCAGCAGCCCTGCAGAATACTGTTATCATCATCCTTTTGATACTAGCCACCCTAGTGGGTGTGGAGTAGTAGCTCATTGTGGTTTTGCTTTGCATTTCTCCGATGACTAATATTGAGTCTCCTTTCATGTGCTTATTAGCCATTCAAGTTTATTCTTTTTTAAGTTTTAATCTTGTTTCTCTATTTTTTAAAAATGGGAAATACCTTTACAGTATATGGTGTGAACTAAAATAAAATCTTAAGCCCCCTCCCTCACCAGCTGACTGAATGGACCCCCCCCCCCCACGCCCTCGCCAAGGGGATATCTGAAAACTAAATTGCCTGTCATGAGGAGGGAGGTCAGACCTGCCTTATGGTAACCTCACCCTTCTTGGGGACATCTTTTGTAACCCATTAACAGGCCTAAGCTTATGTAAGACAAACCTGCAGGTCTCAATTTACACAACAAATGTATGTCTGGCGGCTTGTCTCTGATTAACAGACCTCCTTATCTTAAAACATTCCAAGCCTTTAGACAAAGCTTCATGTCTTCAACAATTATAAGTCAAAGAATCTTTAAACCCACCTATAACCTGTAAACCCCCACTTAGAGATGGCCCACCTTTCCAGGCCAAATCAGAGTATGCCTTCCATGTATTGATTTATGACTTTACCTGTAATTCCTGTCTCCCTGAAATGTATAAAACCAACTATAACCCAACCACAGCAAGACTTCTTGGGCATGGCTCTGGGTCATGGTCCTCAAAATTTGGCTCAGACTAAATCTCTTTAAAATTATTTTACAGAGTTTGGCTTCTTTTCCGTTGACAGTGGTTTGAACTCTAAACTGCCGTACATCCTTCTAGAGATATTCTCTGCAAGTATGATGAAATATGTATACATATTTTCTTTTTTGAATATAAATGGAGCATATCAAAAAACTTCTCTGTCTTTTGATTTTCCACTTTATATTGTTATACATTTCAACATTGCTTTAGTGCTATAAAAGCCATGGGAAGTCCCAGTTCTCTGCAGGGTTATGACCATTTAATTTACTTCCAAGATAAATCAGACATCCTGGCCCCAGAATCCTCAAGACCTCTGGTCCCTGCATGCAGCAGGGTGGTGTTTTTTTTTTTAATTAATAAACTTTTTATTATTATTATTATTATTTTTGAGACCGGGTCTTGCTGTGTTGCCCATGTTGGAGTATAATGGTATGATCATAGCTCACAGGAGCCTCAAACAACAAGGGCTCAAGCTACTCCCCTGCCTCAGCCTCCAAGTAGCTGGGACTATAGGCATGTGCCACCACACCCAGCTAATTTTATTTTTTGTAGAGGTGGGGTCTTGCTATGTTGCCCAGGCTGGTCTTGAACTCTTAGGCTCAAGCAATCCTCCTGCCTTGGCCTCCCAAAGTGCTAGGATTACAGGCAAGAGCCACTGTCAATAACTTTTTTTCTTTAGAACTGTTTTTTAGGTTTACAGAAAACAGAGCAGAGGATATGGAGAGTTCTCATGTGTTCTTTCCCCCTTCACCATTTCCCCTATTATTAACGTCTTGTATTCGTAGGCTATATGCTAGGGTGGGAATTCACAGCTCGGGCTGGGAAAAAATTTTCAACACGAAGATTAGAATTGTTTTAAAGAAAGAAAGTTTATTTTACTTCCCAAGGGAGGGAAGGGCTTGGCACAAGAGAAAAAAAGGAGAAGTGCCAGCCCAGAGGACAAGCGGTTTGGATTTTTATCGAGGTAAAAGGAGAAGAAAAAAGAGAATAGTTACTGTTGCCAGCTGATAGCAAGAGGGCTGTGAAGAGGCTGCTTCTGTTTTTCTTTTTTCTCTTCTCTGTGCTGTGAGACTGGCTGATCAAGGTCCTTGGAATGTGGTCTGGCAGGAACTGGAGCTCACACCCCGGCTGTCACAGCTCCTGGCTGTTCAAGGCTGTTAAAAGGAACTAGCAAATAAAACAGCAGGTGGTTAATCTGGTGGCTAATGAAACAAAGGGACAGTTGTGCCCTGTGATTTTTTTCTCTTTAATGGGGCAATTATGTGCTGTGAGTTTATTCCTTTTTCTTTCTGTTAGTTTATTTTTCTCCGTTAGATAGTTTATTAGTAAGGCCGTCCTATCATTGTATTTGTTACAATTGGTGAGTCAACATTGATACATCACTATTAGAGTTCCCGCTTTGTGTTGCGCTTTCTATGGCTTTGGATAAATGTTTAATGTCCGTACCCACCACTCCAGTGCCGCACAGAACAGCTGAATACCCCCTATGCTCCCCCTTTCGTACCTCCTCCCGCCTCCCCCACCGCCTGGCCACCACTGACCTCTGTGCCGTTTCTCCAGGTTCGTGGAGCAGGGCTTTGAAGGGGAAGCCTGCCCAGTTCAGATAGCCTCTAGCCCCACTGAGGGGCCAGGTGGGGAGTGGGGGGTCTGACGAGAACCCACTTTACTGTGTCCTTGGAGAGTAGCTAGAGTCAGGAGTTACATGGTTCTCCTTGGTGAAAGAGTTGGGTCTCAAATTTTTTTTTTTTTTTTTTTGAGACAGAGTCTCACTTTGTTGCCCAGGCTAGAGTGAGTGCCGTGGCATCAGCCTAGCTCACAGCAACCTCAGACCCCTGGGCTCAAGCGATCCTTCTGTCTCAGCCTCCCGAGTAGCTGGGACTATAGGCGTGTGCCACCATGCCCGGCTAATTTTTTCTATATGTATTAGTTGGCCAATTGATTTCTTTCTATTTATAGTAGAGACAGGGTCTTGCTCTTCCTCAGGCTGGTTTTGAACTCCTGACCTTGAGCAATCCACCCGCCTGGGCCTCCCAGAGTGCTAGGATTACAGGCGTGAGCCACCGCGCCCGGCCTGGTCTCAAATTTTAAAGTGCCAGGAGGAGCTTACTTTGGTGATTCTCTGTGCAGGGGGAATAGATTGCTTAGAAATCTCCAGCCACTGTGTCCTCCCAGAAAGGCAGTGTTCACACGTCTGAATCCCCACCAGGACCTGAGGGCAGGAAACCTGTGCCGGTTTATACCCAGTGCATGGCCTGGGACTGGCCATGAATACCAAATAGGGGAATTACTGGTTGAATGGGAGAATTTTTTTTCTTTCTTTTTGAGACGGAGTCTCACTCTGCTGCCCAGGCTAGAGTGCCATGGCATCATCATAGCTCACTGCAGCCTCAAACTCCTGGGCTCAAGTGATCCTTCTGTCTCCCTCAGGAGTAGCTGGGACTATAGGCTTGCAACAGCATGTTTGGCTAATTTGTCTATTTTTTGTAGAGATAGGGTCTTGCTCTTGCTCAGGCTGGTCTCAAACTCCTGGCCTCAAGCAATCCTCCTGCCTCAGCCTCCCAAAGTGCTAGGTAGGAGGTGTGAGCTTGGCCCCTAGCAAGAATTTTAAAGATAAACTAATGTAGTCAATTTGATTATAGCCCAGTTCTTGCTTTCTTTTCAGGCTCTGAAACTATTCCATCTAATCTCATCTTTGCTATTGGTCACCCTCCAAGCTTGGCCCAGAGTAAAGACTACAGAAGGAAGGTGCTTCGGAAATTAGAGGAAGAAAAAGATGCCCAAGGCTAGAGGGAGCAGTGTGGCTTCCCAGCAGGTGAAATGCAGCCACCTTGAAATGAAGGGAGGCTGGCATAGATGCTAGGAACAGAGGTGTTAAACTGGCAGGTAGAACTAGAATTCTGGAGGGCTGGCTCTGGTCTCAGTTCTGTTATTTCCTGGTGGTGTTAGCAGTTAAGTCACTTCCCCTCTTTGGGTTTACTAAGATTTCTCTTTCTGACATCTGCAGATGGACAGCCAGGCCTGCAGATCCTCCTGAATCAGTGCAAACTGTTGTGTCTGAGCATTTTTCTGGCAGAGTGTTCTCAGCTTTCATCAGACTCTCAAGTGGGCTCTGACCTCAGCAACTTGCAGCGTTTGCTACAGTGACTCAGCAGCTCCCTGTCTGCTCTGACGTCCTGCTGCTGCTGCTGACTCACCAACACGTGCACGGCCTCTCCCAGCAGCTCCGGTTCAAACTTCCCAAGAGAGCAGCCGATGGGCTCAGCAGCCCACGATGAGCACATCTGTGGGCAGAGCCGCAGGGCCAGGCCACAGCCTGGGCACCGTCCGGCCTCCAAAAGAGACTGGCTGCATGGAAGTGTGCTCATCCCCAGCCCGGAGGGTGACGGGGCCCCAAGGTGCGGAAAGGGACCCGTGTACAAGGAACCCTGACGGAGCTGCGGGCCTGGCTGACACTGTGGCTCAAGATGACAGCAAGCCCCTCGTGTGGCCTTCCCACTCAGCCTGCGTGTTTCACTTCCGAGTCCTCAGCCCCTGGTACAGTGCTGGGTATATGTCACGCGCTCCGTAAATGTATGGCTAAGACAATAACGAGGCAAAAGGAGAAATGCTACTCGAAAAGCGAACAAAGCCCAGTGGCAACAGTGAGGAAGAAGGTTTTTTTTTTTTTTTTTTTGAGACAGAGTCTCACTCTGTTGCCCAGGCTAGAGTGAGTGCCGTGGTGTCAGCCTAGCTCACAGCAACCTCAAACTCCTGGGCTCAAGCAATCCTGCTGCCTCAGCCTCCCAAGTAGCTGGGACTACAGGCATGCGCCACCATGCCCGGCTAATTTTTTCTATATATATTAGCTGGCCAATTAATTTCTTTCTACTTATAGTAGAGACGGGGGTCTGGCTCTTGCTCAGGCTGGTTTCGAACTCCTGACTTTGAGCAATCCTCCCGCCTCGGCCTCCCAGAGTGCTAGGATTACAGGTGTGAGCCACCGCGCCCGGCCTAGGAAGAAGTTTCTACCATGGCCTAAAGCAGGGGTCCTCAAACTTTTTAAACAGGGGGCCAGTTCACTGTCCCTCAGGCCGTTGGAGGGCCTGACTATAGTTTAAAAAAAACACAAATTCCTAGGCACACTGCACGTGTCTTGTTTTGAAGTAAAAAAACAAACGGGCAAAAACACCCGCATGTGGCCGGGGGGCCGTAGTTTGAGGACGGCTGGGCCCTAAAGCATGGAAAAGGCTTCCCTCTGATACCATCGTTTTACCTGGGCTTGGAAGGTTGACTAAGGTTCACCAGGGAAAGAGGTAGGAAAGGGAGCCTGAGTAGAAGAGGGGGCATTTACAGGGCACATAAATGGGTACATAGCTCGTTTGGGCACGTATAGAGAATGTGGGCAGAGGGGCTGGAACTGCAGGATGGAGGGAGGGCAAGGTTGGGAGTTTGAGGGAACAGAGATTGCAAAGTTGGGTTAGGGCCAAGGCCTTGTATTTTGAAAAGAAACGGTCAGAGAAGTAGGACAACTGAGAGAGAGCGTAGGTGTAGTGAGTGGTGCAGTGTACTACCTAGATTCCCCTCGCAGGACGAAGCCACTCATTGCTCCTCCACCGTAGGGTTGCCTGCGGAGGGCTCACAATTGTGCCCCTCTCCAGGAATTTCCCTCCGCCAAGTGAGACCCTCACCCAAGCTTATGCTGCCTCCCCTGGGGCAGTATTATCTTGGAGTATAAAGACCCATAAGCCAGGTGTGGTGGCTTAGCACTTTGGGAGGCTGAATTGGGAGGATTGCTTGAGGCCAGGAGCAGCCTGGGCAACCTAGCAAGACCCCATCTCTGCAAAGAAATAAAAAATTAGCCAGGGCTGGACACGGTGGCTCATGCCTGTAATCCTAGCACTCTGGGAGGCCGAGGCGGGCGGATTGCTCGAGGTCAGGAGTTCAAAACCAGCCTGAGCAAGAGCGAGACCCCGTCTCTACTATAAATAGAAAGAAATTAATTGGCCAACTAATATACACAGAAAAAATTAGCCGGGCATGGTGGCGCATGCCTGTAGTCCCAGCTACTCGGGAGGCTGAGGCAGGAGGATTGCTCGAGCCCAGGAGTTTTAGGTTGCTGTGAGCTAGGCTGATGCCATGGCACTCTAGCCTAGGCAACAAATCGAGACTCTGTCTCAAAAAAAAAAAAAAAATAAATTAGCTAGGCATGGTGGCACAGGTCTATAGTCCTAACTACTCCGGAGGCTGAGGCAGGAAGATTGCCTGGGCCCAGGGCTGCAGTGACCTATGATCGAGCCACTGCACTCAAGCTAGGGCAGCAGAGCAAGACCCTGTCTCTAATTAAAAAAAAAAAAAATACCCACACCCCTTTCCCGAGTTGAGGACAAGTCTACAGGGCTATCCCTAAAACAAGGTATGTGAAAGGACGGTCTTGCTAGTGAAATAACCAAAAAGTATCAATAACGAAAAGTTATCTAATCACACGAGCTTTCTCTCTCTCCCTCGCTCCGTGGCTCTGTTTTCACATCTGGAAAGAGCCGGGCAGACAGAGAGAAAATATACATTTTTCTCCTTTACATCTGATAGACCAATAGACTAAAAATTGCTTCTAGAATTTGCTTTTCACAGGTTTGAAGGGTTCCTGGGTGGACAGCGGGGTGTGTGTGTGTGTGTGTGTGCAAGCTTCAGGCCTCAGTTCCTGCCCAAAACCATATCTCGAATATGAAATTGCTACAAGATCACACCCTCAGAGATAAGCCTGCCTTGCTAGACCAATTTGATCACATTCCAAATATAACCAAGTCTCCAGGAACAGAAACATGGGAGAGACGGACAACCTGCTCTCTCTCAGCTGTCTCCTGTAATTACCCCACAGCCACTTCTGTTATCAGCTGACCACGATCACTACTTTTTTCCTCCTCTTTGTCCCCATGAAAACAGCAAGCCTCTTGGCCTCTGCGTGTGTGCCTCCCTACTCTTTTTATTTATAAAATATTTTTTAAAAATTATTATTTCTTTACCTTTTTTTTTTTTTAACCACAAACTACATCCATATAAAACCTCCCTAATCTCTCTGGGTGCCATGCCATGCCATCTCTTCTCTCTCTCAATCTCCTTCTAAGAAAGTAAAATAAATTTTTTTACTTTTATATATTCTAATCTGTGTATGAGAAATGTTTCTCCTGCCCCCTACCAGGAGCACCTAGTGAGTTTCCACTCTTACAGTATGGGTTGAGGCATCTGGTGCAACTTCACTGCAGTTCAATTTCCCCCTTTGCCCTACCTTGCTGCCTTCACTGCCTCGCAGGTGTTGGTCCTGCGAGCATGTACCAGTAAACCCCTGCCCAGCTGTCTCAGCCTCACAGGGTGCTTCCCATGCAACCTCACCTAAGATACATGGCAAATATGTATCAAGCCAAGAGCCAGCTTTGATCAGTTGGTACAAGCCGCTAGAGCACTGTGTTGAGAAGGCTTCAGGAGTCGAGGTCTATTGGTAGCATGTGCCATGGGTGAGGAAGTGGGCAGTGATGGGGGGGGCGGGGAGTTAGCAAGGAAGGAGGAGGAGGAGCAAACCAACAATGCCAGGAGGCGCTGGTGGACTTCCAAGTGGGAATCGACTGTCTACTTTCAAAAAGCCATTTGGTAGGCCGGCTGCGGTGGCTCACACCTGTAATCCTAGTACTCTGGGAGGCCGAGGTGGGAGGATCGTTTGAGCCCAGGAGTTCAAGACCAGCCTGAGCAAGAGTGAGACCCCGTCTCTATCAAAAATAGAAAAAAATTAGCCGGGCATGGAGGCGCATGCCTGTAGTCCCAGCTACTCGGGAGGCTGAGGAAAAAGGATCATTTAAGCCCAGGAGTTTGAGGTTGCTGTGAGCTAGACTGACGCCACAGCACTCTAGCCCGAGCAAGAGAGTGAGACTCTGTCTTAAAAAAAAAAAAAAAAAAGCCATTTGGTGGAGTGGTGGGCTGGGTTAGAGTTAGTTGGGAAGAGGAGCAATAGATGTGGCAAGTGTAGATGCCTGCTTCAAGGAGTAAGGCCGTGAAGGGAAGGGAAGTGAAGAGAAAGGACAGTGGAATGAGTGACAGTCGGGGTAAGGAAAGTTTTCTTTTAGGATGAGAGAGCCTTGGGCATATTTATAGTTTGAGAGGGAAAAGCCAGTGTAGACAATTGACAGAGCAAAGTACTGGAGGGTGATATTAAAAATATTCTGCAGGCCAGGTGTGGTGGCTCACGCCTATAATCCTAGCCCTCTGGGAGGCTGAGGCGGGAGGATTGCTTGAGCTCAGGAGTTTGAGACCAGCCTGAGCAAGAGTGAGACCCCGTCTCTACTATAAATAGAAAGAAATTAGCCAAACAAGTAAAAATAGAAAAAAATTAGCCAGGCATGGTGGCATGTACCTGTAGCCCCAGCTACCTGGGAGGCTGAGGCAGGAGGATCGCTTGAGCCCAGGAGTTTGAGGTTACTATGAGCTAGGCTGACACCATAGCACTCTAGCCTGGGTAACAGAGTGAGACTCTGTCTCAAAATAAATAAATAAATAATAAAAAAATTAAAAATATTCTACAATGAGTAGGACATGGGCATCAAACAACCTAAATGGGCACAATATCAGTCCTGTCCTGAGGTCACAGGAGCTAATCAGCAAAAGCATAGGTGGGTTTAGTGGCTAAACTCACAAAGAGGAGAAGAGCACACAATGCCTCCCAAAGAGGAGGAAGGACATTTCTTCCTCAGAGACACAAGGAAATGGGTACAGTAGGAAATGAGCATGAAGTAAATAAAGATTAGGTAGGAGCTTGAGCATTATTGAAAGGAGCTGGAATGTAACAGAAAACTCAAGACAATGAAAACTTAATCAAGACTTGAGTTTGTTTAAATAAATAAAGTCTGCCGGCCTACAGTCTAAAGTGAGTATAATCATTAGGGACACAGGTTTCATTTTGTTGCTTTGTCATCCTTAACAAGGCTTCTACCTCATGGTCCAGGATGGATGCTTGAGCTCCTGCCATTATGTCTGCATTCCAGGTAGCAGGAAGAAGTGAGGCTGTTGCCAGGGCTGATATTTAGCTGGTACACATCAGTAGAGCTGTACCAGTAAATAAATTATGAAAAACTTCTGTACCAGTTGGCAAACAGCTTCTGGCTCACTGCTGCCTACCCTCTTGCTGGCTCATCCCCGGGAACCATCCACCCCTCCAGGACAGTAACCTGGCTCCGTTGGGGCCTTCCAGGGCAATTCTGCTAGCACTATGGCCGGCGTCCTGGTAGTAGCAGTTGTGAAACATTTGAATATTTGCACCAGACATATTCTTTATTTTAAGAACAATACCTAGAAGTCACACAAGGGGCACTTGTTCTTTTACCTCACTGACCAGAATGAAGTTCTGTGGCTGCAAGGGATGTTGGGAAATGTGCTCTTTATTCTAGGTGGCCACGTACCCAGCCAGACATCAGGTTTTGAAACACCAAGGTCAGGAAGAAAGGGGTGAAGGATATTAGAGACAGTAGCAGATGTCAAGGAGCACAGAGGGCTCTCGGGCCTGGCTGGACTGTTGATTCCTCCAGCAGCCCAGGGAAGGTGGATGTAGAGGAGAAGTCAGAGGCTGGGGGCTGATGGGTAATGGGGACAGGTGTCCGTGGGAAAGGCCAGGCCTGTGTCGAGTGATGCCTCAGGTGCAGACTTGGTGAAAGGGCGAGTGCAGGCCAGGACTGAAAGCCTAAGGCCTTGAGTAGGAGGAGGCTGGGGAGAGAGAGCCTGTCACTGTTTGAGGCACAGCGGGGAGGGGACAAGAAAGGGCTCCATGGTGGCCGTTTGGGGAGCCAGAGTGGAGCTTTGGAGCCAAGCAAGTGGGCTGGGCCTTCACAGTGGACACCTCTGTCCCTTGGCTGTCCTGGCCAAGAACTCTTTCTTTTCTTTTCTTTTTTTTTTTTTTTTTGAGACAGAGTCTCGCTTTGTTGCCCAGGCTAGAGTGAGTGCCGTGGCATCAGCCTAGCTCACAGCAGCCTCAGACTCCTGGGCTCAAGCGATCCTCCTGCCTCAGCCTCCCGAGTAGCTGGGACTACAGGCATGGGCCACCGTGCCCAGCTAATTTTTCTATATATATTAGTTGGCTAATTAATATCTTTGTATTTATAGTAGAGACGGGGTCTTGCTCTTGCTCAGGCTGGTTTCGAACTCCTGACCTTGAGCAATCCGCCCGCCTCGGCCTCCCAGAGTGCTAGGATTACAGGCGCAAGAACTCTTTCAGTCATAGAAACACGGTAGCAGATGAAGGCCCTTTGGGGCCAGAAGGGAAATTATTAAAAGGGTCTGGCAGGTGGTGGGGGTGGTCCCAGGAAAACCCAAACATTAAAATTGGAGCCTTATGCAGAACTGAGACCCAGAACTAGAAAGCCATCAGGAACCCCATAAGCGTGGCTCACATTTCTGAGGAAAAATATCTTTTCAGTTCCCTGAAGACTTGAGCTACCAGGAAGGTGGAGGTTGAAGGGGTTTTCTTTTCTCTTTAAAATTTTCTCTCATATCAGGGCATGGTGGCTCACACCTGTAATCCTAGCACCCTGGGAGGCCCAGGCCTGAGGATTGCTTGAGACCAGCCTGGGCAGTATAGCAAGACCCCATCTCTATGAAAAATAAAAAATTTAGTCCTGTGTGGTGGCCTGCGCTTGTATTCCCAGCTACTTGGAGGCTGGGGGACAGGAGGATAGCCTCAGCCCAGGAGTTTGAGGTTATAGTGAGCTTATAAGACCATGCCACAGCACTCCAGCCTGGGTGACAGAGTGAGACCCTGTCTCTAAAAGAAAATAAAAATAAAAAACGAAGTCAGTGGTCTCTCTTCCCCCCCACAATCCAGTCACTTCTCAGCGGGGCGGGGTAGGAGGGCTGCGGCTGCCCCATGGTGGAGCTCCTCTTCGTGGTGCCGTGGGATGGAGGGTCTGGAAGCTCTGCTGCCACCTCCGGGAAGCCAGTGGTGGGGCTTGGGGCCCTCGCTCTGCCCATATTTCTTGGAACCCACTTCCCTGTTGGGCTTGTCGCAAACCAGCCTTCGCTGCTTCTGCCCAGGCCTCCAGGTTGGGCTTGACAGGTGCCTGTCCCTTGGGAGGGCATGCCATTCCTTCCTTCAGGACCATTGTTCCATCCCGCTGGTTTCCTTAGTCATCCCGTTGTCGTTCGCCATTTGAGATCCTTCCAGTTCCCAACGTTATAAAGGGCCCTCCCGTGAACACTTGGAATAACATTCTCCTTGGCTCCCGATTATCTCCCTGGGGGTACGTAGCGAGGGAACGGTAGAACGGGGCCAAAGGGTCTTGTTGCCTACGCACAGACACTTGAGAAGGGGTTTTTTAAGAGGATTTAAGCGTCTACCAACTTGCTAAGAAAAATTGTAATAATCCACTTATTGTTTTTATATTCTTTATTAAAATTCTGTCCTCATAGGGTTCAGAAGGAGGCGGATGAAGTGGCATACGACTGTTGAGTTACAGGTGTGGAGATGAAAGGCAGCAAAAGTTCATCTCAGAAGCACTGACATGTTCCTCTAGGTAAGTAGGAGGAGTGTTAAAAAGAGCCTCTTGGTTCAGGTGTTAATGAACCCGCAAGGGGGGTCCACTTGCTCCCTGGGCAGAAAACCAGCTGCTGAGACAAGGAGGACTGTCAAAGAAGAAAGGACTTATTGCAGGAGACCTGTCAACCAGGAGGTGGGAGGTATGGACTGCCCCAAATCTGTCTCCCCAACCAACAGGGTCAGGGTTTTTTTCTAGAGGTGACATGAATAATGCAGGAAGGGAGGGAGCATCATGACATGTTTGGGGTGGAGTGCAGGGCACGCAGGCGCAGTGAGGAATCACGCTAGTACACACAGCGCCTGATCAAAGAATGGTGGATGCGTCTCTCTTGGTGGGGAATTTAGCGGTATAATGAGCTGGGGGTTAATATCGGTCATTCTTCCAGCCTTGTGGGCAGGCGGGATGCGGGCAGCAGGCTGCTCAGCGGGTCCTTGGGCGCCATCTGTAGTGTGATGTTGCTTATCTCGTCTCCTTGGGACAAAGAGGTGGTGTAAGGCTTCGGGGCGATCTCGTGACTACAAGGAGGTTCCACCGTTCCCCGGGCAAGGAACTCAAAAGGGAATGCGCGGTGCAACAGCAAGTTACAAAGTTCTGGTCAGCAGATCTTGCCGTCCTGGGAACTTGAAACATAAGAGAACTACAAAGAAAAAAACCTGTAAAAATTGTTTTCTTGCTTGTGGAGCCATTACACAGGCTCTATTGTTCACCAGCCCTGAGGTCTCAGTAACTCCAGCAGAATGGAAGGGAGGTCTCCCAGCTTCCTTTTGGCTTGCAGTCTTGTCACCTCAGTCTGGGACACAGAGGAGTTTTGCTCCTCCACTGGCAAGGAGCTGAGGGAGACGGGCTTGCCCTAGAGCCCCACCACCCCTGCACCTAACCAGCTTTTGGAGTGGTTTGCTTCACACTTGTGCCTGGCCTTGGGAAGCCCAAAGATGGGGCAGCCACGAAGTCTCCATCTGGCCACTGAGGCCGACCTGTGAGGCATCTGGTTGAGACATCTTGTCCCAACTCACTCAGTGGCTTCATGTGGCCCACTGTGGAGCACACTTCCCCATCTGGCTCCCTAGTGGGAAGTCGGAGCTGCAGTGTGGGGGGTAGAGGCAGGGTGGAGAAGCGAAGGGTCTGAGACCTTTGTCTGCGGGCAGTTTCCCAGAGGGGACTCCAGATTGTAGGAGGTGGGAGGAACTGTGGGTTTTGCCCCTCCCTGGGCAGGAGACCTGGTTTCAGGCCAGGTGCTGTCCCTACATGTTTTGTGACCTTGGATAAATGTCTTTCTTTCCCCTCTCCAGGCTTCAGTTTCCCCACAGGTATAATGATGGAATGGGACTAAATGCCCTCATAGGGCCCGCTCCAGTGGGCTCCAATTCCCCTCCTTTCCTTTCCTAGGGGTTGACAGATACCTGTCCCTTGGGAAGGGGTCATTCCTCTGCTCAGAACCTGGCAGAGTCAGCCACAGATAGACAGTGGCTGGTTTTGTGTGGGTCACCCAGGCCTGCCTTTCTTATTCTGGAATAAGGTAAGAATTGAGGGCTAGACAGCGTGGGGCTACTTCCTTCTCCAGCAAGGCTGATTTTTAGCTAAGTTCTCAAATCCCGGCTTCTCTTCTTGGTCCCTTCTCCAGGGGCTATGGCACTTCCCATTCGCCCTCATCTTGCTCCTCAGTCTGTCTCTTCCACTCCCTCCGACTCCAGGGACAAACTGTGGCAGGACCTTGGGAGGGATTGCATATAATGCTTGGGTCATGGGGAGACTCGCAGTCTGGTGAAAGGGATTGTCTGTATGAAATGCTAAGAGGGAATCGCAGGGCACAGAATAAAGCTACACACTGACCTGACCAGGTAAGTACAAGACAAGGAGACAGTGTGGGTCCCGTGGGAAGTATGAATCCTAATTATGAGAACTTGGATAAGTCATTAGCCTTTTTGAATTATTGAGGCTCAGAAAACAATACTCCAAAGTATGGGATATGGCATGCTCAGTTCCCCATTTTTTTTTTTTTTTTTGAGACAGAGTCTCGCTTGCTCTGTTGCCTGGGTTAGAGTGCAGTGGCATCCGCCTAGCTCACTGCAGCTTCAGCTTCCTGGACTCAAGCAATCATCCTGCCTGGGCCTTCTGAGTAGCTGGGACTACAGGCCAGATCCACCACTCCTGGCTAACTTTTTTTATTTTCAGTTGCCTGGCTAATTTCTTTATATTTTCAGTGGAGACGGGGTCTCGTTCTTGCTGAGGCTGGTCTCAAACTCCTGTTCTCAAGCCATCCTCCTGCTTCGGCCTCCCAGAGTGCTAGGATTACAGGCATGAGCTACCATGCCCGGCCAAGTACTTTTTGTTTTTTTTTTCTCTAAGCACATCACCTGGCAAATGCTTAGTACTTTGAACTAAAGGAGACTGGCAGGCCTCCGAAGAACCTAGAAGCAGAGTCTCTCTGATCTTCTCTTGTGCCTCTGTCTCTCTCCGCTCTTTCTTCCCCAAAGCGAGTTATAGAAACTATAATTCTCCTTTCCTCAAGCCATAAAACCCAGAAAGGTCCACTCTCTCCCTTCTCCCTGGAAGAGCCACATTCCAGAGGGCACTTTGCCCCATACCAGGGAGGAAGGAACCCTACAGAGATATCAAGAAGAATCTGAACAAATAGGCCTGCTGGACTCTCCCCTCAGTCTATCACCATTAGATCATACTGTTTGTCTAATCACATTTCTACACGCTGTCTGTTCGTCAAACCTAAGCATAAAAGTAGTTTTCCCCGGGTCTTTGAGTCTTCATTTCTGAAGGCACCCATGTCATGTAAAACTTGGATTAAATTAATGTGTTATGCTTCTCTCTTGTTAACCTGCCTTTTGTTATAGGAGTGTGGGCTGTGAGCCTTATGATGGGTGAACAAAGGTATCTTACCTTTTTGCCCCTGTAACCAGCTCCATAAACAAGAAAACATTTTATAGTTTTATTGGTAGTTCTCTTATGTTTCAAGTTCCCAGGCCAGTAAGATTTGCTGACCAGAACTTTGTAACTTTCTGTTGCACAGATGCATTCCCTTTTGAGTTTTTTTTTTGTGTGTGTGTGTGCCAGAAATGGCGGAACCTCCTTGCAGCCACAGGATAACTACAAAGGCTTACACCACCTGTTTGTCCAGGGAAGACAAGTGACACCCCACCACAGATCATGCCCAAGGACCCCCTGAGCAGCCTACTTCCCATCCCACTTGCACATAGGCTGAAAGAAATGACTTACACGAACCCCTAGCTCATTATACCACTAAAATCCCCACCGAGGATATATCCGCCACTCTTTGATCATGGGGTCTATGTACTAGCATGATTTCTCACCGCACTTGCGTGCCCTGCACTGTGCCCCCGTTATTCACGTTGCCTCCAGGAAAACCCCTGACCCTGTTGATTGGGAAGGCAGATTTGAGGCAGTCCATACCTCCCACTTCCTGCAATAAGTCCCTTCTTTGGCAATCCTCGTGGTCTCAGTGATTAGCAACAGTGAACCCCCTGGTGGGTTCGTTAACACCCCTGCAGAGTACTAATTCTCATCTGCAAAATGGTACCAGTAATAGCAAGTGCCATGGCGTGGAAGTGAGGCTGGAAAGGTATTTTACACACATAATTCCTAGCACTGACTTGCTCAATTAGCAGGGTTTTCCTTTTATTTAGGCCCTTCACCTTTTCTTTCTCCACAAGACCCTCCCCCCTCCTCCCCCTCGCTGCCCCTCCCCGCCCCAGCATGCCTCCCCTTCGCGCAGGCGCCCTGAGCGGCGCTGAGTCAGGCTGCAGGCCCAGCCGGGGGCGGGGTTTGCGCCTGCGCAGTGGGCGGCGCTGGGGCGGGGCAGGTTTATATCAGCGGGGCGTCAGCTGACGGTCTGCATTGCAGACTGCGGAGTCAGGCGGCGCCATGTACGCTCTCTTCCTCCTGTCCAGCCTGCTGGGCGCGGGTAAGCGCTGCGACCCCCTGCCTGAGGAAAGGCCCACCCGCAGCGTCCCCCGGACCCCTGACCGGGGTCGACCGGGCCTTGCCGCTCCGCTCCCCTGCCCGGGTTGGCGAGGGGCGCGCACTGCGCAGGCGCGGACGCCGGGCCCGTACCTGTTGGGGCGGCCGGGGGCTGCAGGAGGCGGCTGCGAGACAGGGGTTTTCGCGGCCCCGGGACGAGTTGCCCAGGGCCTGGGTGGGGGCGAGTGGGCGAGGAGCCGTGCGGCTGGGTAGGTGGCCTTTCTCGTGGGGCTCGAGTGAGTATCTTCACGGCTGGGGCCTCCCGGAGCCTTCCCTCAGGCCGCCTGTCAAGTGTGGGGGTGGGTCGTGTAGGCTGACCCTTCGCGCAGCTGTGTCGTGCAGGTGCCAGGCGCACGTGACACAGACGGACCGCGGCCCGGTCCCGCCGGACAGGACGCTGGCCCTGGGCCTCGCTTGCTCCAGTTTGTAAGGGTATTGAGGCTGCAGGAAGCACATGAGTCTGTCATCGATGTTTGTGTTTGCATATGTATTTACTCTGGATCCTAAGTATTGCGCGTGTTATGGGGTTTTGTGGTCCCAGTTATTTTACCGTGTACACCTCATTTTACTTGCTTTAAAAATGTCTTGCACAGCTGTTGACCGGTTTTAGCAGTGGCCTTTATTTTGGGGAAAACGTAAGTACGTGAGAAGTTGTGCACAGAGCATTATTCCTAGTTACTGACGTGAAATAATCCTGATGGTTGTAATCACTGTAGGTTCTGAGGGCAATGCCTTCTAGAATTAGAAGGGGCCCTTCTGCCCTCCCTGTGTCACCATGACCCTTCTCTACTCCTTGACTCTTGATTTCACATCTTAACCTAGTTTAAATCATCCTAGTAAAGGGAAAGAAGTGAGGTTGAGTAATTATCGAAATTTTATGGTTTCATAGTCGTGGAGCCGGATTTTAATTTCTATACAGCAGGGATCCCAATTCTGAGTGTTATCAGATAATGGCCCACTGAAGGATAATTAACCTGATCTTTAGCTTCCCCGACCTGTAATTTTGGGGCTAGCTTCCATTCTAATTACCATGCAGCCACTCAGATTTTGATAAATAGTAACAAAGTGGATAACAGTTAATGGAAAACTAAAGAAATAACCTTGGACCAAGCTGTTTTACTTGTGCTCTGTGAAAGGTGATCTTATAAAGAAAGATTTTTGTTTTGTAAATCTAGTTTGTATTGCAGTTATTCCATGGTCTGTATTATAAACTAATACTAGTCTCTAAATTTTCTATACTGAGTCAGAGCAATCTTTTTCTTTTTTTCTTTTATTTTTGCACTGTCAAACAATTGTTCTTCTTGACATTGAGTCATTACTCACAAGACCCTTAAGAGTTTTGATTCACTTACATCACCCAAAAGCGACTTAATTGTTTCTTTGGAACTGTAAAATCCATCTCCGGTATATATGGGAGTAGGGTTAACCATGATATTTAGTTAACCAAGGGACCTTCTTCTCTGAACACTTGACTAAATGGAAGGAAGGGTGGCCTGGTATAACTTTGCTGTATAACATAATGGGCCTGGTATAACTTTGCTGCCCTGCATTTAGGATTATACCAAGGTCATGCTGGTAACAGTGTTTGAATGTTAGCTTCCCTTGACAGCTCTGGTCCCACTGTGGCTTTTTGGAAATGTTATTCCCTAAAATTCCTAAAAAACATCAATATTGAGTTTGTTAGTAAAAGTACATGGTGACTGCTCCCTGGGAGGCTCTTAGAACTTTTAATCACAGAACTACTGTAGTACAGACTGCCATCCTGGATCTGCAGAGGCTTTATATTTGTATTTTAAGATGTCCTGGTGGTAGAGACACTTTCTTTTTATTTATTTATTTTTGGAGACAGGGTCTTGCTCTGTTGTCGGGATAAAGTGCAGTGTCATCATCATAGCTCACTGCAACTTCATACTCCTGGACTCAAGTGATCCTCCTGCCTCAGCCTCCCGAGTAGCTGGGACTAGAGGCTTGTGCCACCTCTCCTGGCTAACTTTTCTATTTCTTGTAAAGGCCCACCTTGGCCACCCAGAGTGTTAGTATTACAGGAGTGAGCCACTGCACCCGACCGAGATACTTACTTTTGAGTTCCTACCCATCCAGTTGTCTCTTCTTTTTCTCTACCTGAAGAAGAAAGTGAAGTGATAGCATGATGGGAGAATTGGAGAGCACCTAATCTAACCTCTTTGTAAAGAATGAAGTTGCAGAGGTGACTCTCCCAAATTATAGGCCATTTACATGGGATGCCAGGACCAGAACCCAGGACCCCACACAGTCCACATCCCTCCATCAACATGGACCTCTTTGTCTCAAAAAAAAAAAAAAAAAAAAGGTCTCACTCTGTCACCTGAGTAGAGTGCAGTTGTGTCATCATAGCTCACTGCAGCCTCAAACTCGTGGGCTCAAGTGATCCTCCTGCCTCAGCCTTCCAAGTAGCTGGGACTACAGGTGCATACCACCACGACTGCCTACTTTTTCTATTTTTCGTAGAGATGGGGTCTTGCTCTTGACTCAGTCTGGTCTTGAATTCCTGAGCTCAAGTAATCATCCTGCCTCGGCCTCCCAGAGTGGTAGGATTACAGGCATGAGGCACTGCACCCAGCCCAACATGGACCTCTTAACTTTTAAAAACTTAGTGTGATTTACATACGTGCACATTTTAAGTGAACAACTTGATGAGTTAGACAGAGTGAGCTTACCCATGGAAGCAGCCCTCAAGGCTGAGGAGCAGAGCATCAGCAGCATCTAGAAGTCCCTGTGCCTCCCCATTCATGTTTCTGTCTCACTTGGCCCAAAGGAAACAGATTTGTTAACTTTTTAACACCATAGATGTAAAAACTGCCATTTTTGAACTTTTGCAAATGGAATCATAGTGTAAAGGTATGCTGTTGGGCGATTCCTTTGGTGGACAAAGGCCGGTGTTAGTAGGTAAGTGCAAAGCATGTAGTATGGTGCCTGGGATTTGGCAGGTGTTCCCTGAAGCTTAGCTGCCCTGACTACTGTCACTTGTGTAGTTGCTAACCAGCTGAAAGGTGTTTGCCCCACTGAGGCAAATGTGTTTTATAGGGATGCTAGAACATAATGTTTGCTTCTTTTGGTAGCTGCTTTTTAATTTTTTGTGATGCAAGACATGAGTTTATATACCCTGGCCTGTTGAATATCAACAAGAACTCCAGGTCTCACTTGCCAGGAATTTGGGATAAATCTCATTTGTCAATAGTAAATCAGTTTTATTTTGGGTAAATATTAGTATAAATTTCTGAAGGGTTAATTTGTTTTAACCAGTAGTTTGACAAGACCTTGACATGCATTTGACAAGTTGTTTTGAATGTTTTATGAGAGGTAAAGTGTATTGGACTTCAACTCCTGACTTCAAGCTATCCTCCCACCTCGGCCTCCCAGAGTGCTGGGATTACAGGCATGAGCCACCGTGCCCGCTGGTAAAGTGTATCGGATTGAGAGGTGTGGAGTTTTCTAGGTCAGAGAAAGGAGAACTTAGTCCTCCATTTTCTTGGTGTGTGAAACTGGAACGACCAGGCAGCTATGGGAAAGGTTGGAGGCAGGGTGCTGCTGGCTAGGACAGCACTTAATGAGGCATGCTTAGGAAGCTCTCAAGGGCAAGACCAAACCATCTGGGCAAGTGTGCACGGCAGCTTTTTGAGGAAGTCTTTTGGCATGGGATTCCAGATTACTGCCTACCAGGCTCTAAGCCTTGCTTTCTGGCTTCTCTTTGGTTCTGCCACCAGGAAGTAGATTCTGGATAAACATTAAATCCAATAGAAGGGAGTGCTAGTTACATTGCCCTGTGTTCCCTTTTTAAAAAAATCATTTTAAAACCCTGATGATGGCTGTTGTGAGAGTTCTGATTGCTTTTTTATTCCACGAGGTTCTACAGCATATGGAATTACAAATTCCACAGCATTATCACATCACATGGCTGACACAAGCTGTATGACCTTGGGCAAGTTACTTAAACTAAACTGTGTTTCCTCATTCGTAAAATGGCATTAATCATTTCCTATGTCAGTGGGTTGCTGTGAAGCTTTAATAATTTATGTTAATAGAGAAAAGGACTTGGTGAAGTACTGTGTGTGTTGTTCTACCACTAATAACAACATGCTGTCAACATCCTTGTCCCACCACCACACCCACCTTCCTCTGCCCTTGATTTTGTGATTTCCCTCAGCGTCTTTCATTTCAAAGGATGTGGTCAGTTTAATAAAACAAAATTAAATTGACTTATTAAAAATACGTATGCTGGGCATAATTAGTGAGTCAGAAGAACAAGCCAGGACAGGCAGACAGTAGGAGGGAGCTGAGAGGTTTATACTCTAGGTAGTCAAACTGGGTTTAGCCACTAGGTAAGTTTTGATATCAAAAGCAGCCCCGCAGATCAGAGCTGGTGCTGGTACCCTGAATGCTTGGGTTAAGACCTTATTGTCACTAATCCTCGGGATATGTTCCAAGATCTCCAGGGATGCCTGAAACTGGATAGTACCAAACCCTGGGAACCTGTGCCCTCAAGGCCACATATGGCCCACCAGATTTCCAAGTGCGGCCCTGTAACTGAATCCAAACTGCACAGAACAAATCCCTTTATTAAATCCCTTTATTAAAGGGATTTGTTCTGTAAAATTTGGATTTAGTCGAAAGGCTACACTTAAGGATCCAGAAGGCCACATGTGGCCCAAGGCCTCAGGTTCCTCACCCTTCTTTTTCCTATACATACATACTTGTGATAAAGTATAGTTTGTAATTTAGGTGCAGTAAAGGATTAATAACAATAACTAATAAAATAGAACAATTACAATAATATACTGTAATTATGTGAATGTGGTCTCTCTGTCTCTCTCCATTTTTCTAGGGGATATAACTAGGAGTAGAATTGCTGAGTTGTGAAGTATACGTATTTTTACCTTAACTGGAAATTGCCAAATTTCTCTGCAAAATGATTTTGGCAGTTGCTTCTTCCCACAGTATTGAGAACTGGGCTGTGGTTGTACACATTCAGCTCAGAATAAACCTCTTTAAAATTATTTTAGAGGTTGGGGTTTTCCATTGGCATATACAACTGTGGTACATTTGTCAAAAGTGAGAAATTAATATTGGACAATGGCATTAGACTGTAAACTTTATTCAGATTTTTATCTGTTATTCCACTAATCTTATATTTCTGTTCCTGGATTCATCTGGTATACCACATTGCACTTAGTTGTCAAGTCTCCTTAATCTCTTCCCACCGCCCAGCTGGGTATTTCATTCTGTGGGTGTGCCAGTTTAGCTAACCTCTTGGTGGAC
Source organism: Mirza zaza (assembly GCA_008750895.1). Lineage (NCBI taxonomy): Eukaryota > Metazoa > Chordata > Mammalia > Primates > Cheirogaleidae > Mirza > Mirza zaza. Next base: position 107,332 of record VSMD01094989.1, on the reverse strand, counting down.
CTCTGTGTTTAAGAAAATGTGAGATGAATTTTAATGAGACTTCTAAATTTTGAAATTGGAAATTCTAGCGACATTTGGGTAGATAGCTACTTTTGAAAAGAAATTATTTATATGAGAGGAAACATCATGAATTAAGATTGAAGCAGATACATAGAAAGTTCTTTTGGCCAGTATTAGTGATGTTACTTATTACAATAAAAATCTTAAAAAAAATTTTTTTTTATTTTAGTGTATTATTGGGGTACAAGTGTTAAGGTTACATATATTGCCGATGCCTCCCCTCCCCCCTAATAAAAATCTTTTAGTAGCTGTGATGAGACGCTGTTCTGTGTAGTCTGTTCCCCTAGGCTTTGATACCAGCGAGTCTTGTGGTTTCCTATAGCACTAGGAATAAAACTCAGTGTGTCCAGTAGGGTCACACATCATCTGGTGCTTGGCTACCTCTCAGCTCCTCTCCCTCTCTCCTGTCTGGACTACTGTCCAGCCTCCTGGCCATTGTCTGTGGTCAGAGCCTTTGCATTTTGAATTTCTCCTCCCTAGAATACATCTCCCTGGATAATCCTTGGGCCTTGCTTCTTCTATTCATTCAGGTCTCTGGCTGCTTTACCAGAGTCTGGCTGCTCAGGTGGCTTTACCAGAGTCCCTTGCTGATCTGTCTAAAATAGCCACCCACCCAGCCCTAATCTTGTTCCTCGTTGATTTATTTTTCTTCATTACACTACTACCTGGCATTATGATATATTCATTGTATGTGCAGCATGTGGAACAGTGCTTGGCACATAATAGGTTCTCAGCATTGGTAAATGGTGGTGTGAACTGTAGCCAACTAGACTTGAACTCAGAAAGTGTTGGTAGGTTGGTGTGTGTGACAATTATTAATAGTGCCAAGTCTTCACCATGATTAAATAAGGCAGTTTCTTTTATTTTTATGAAAATTTTAAGAAATTATTTTTAGAAGTTGACAAATCAACAGTGACTTTGGGCTCAAATGAAATGTCGATAATATTTTGTGTCCAGGATAGATCCCTCTCCCTCACTCTGTTGGAGAGGATTTTACGGAGGTAATGGGGACATGGGAGCCTAACATAGCTTAGATGTTTCAGGTGGCTCTGACTTGCGATAAGTCTGAAAGGGAACCAACTATAATTTGAGGAAATTATTTTCCCCTACTTTTGGTTCCAGAAGTTGGCTGTTCTATAAATGTTTAGCCTGGAAGTTCTCAAACTTCTTGGTCTTAGGATCTCTATTCACTCATAAGTTATTGAAGACCCCAAAGAGCTTTTGTTTATGTGGGCTGTATCTCTTGCTACTTACCATCTTATGAATTAAACTGACAAAGTTTAAAAATTAATCATTTTGAAATACTGATAAACCCATTATGTGTTCATGTATTATATTTTTGAAGAAAAAAACTATTTTCCTAAACACAAACGTATTTAGTGAGAAGACTAGCTTGCAAAAAGGTGATCTCTTTAACACTTGGCTGGATTCTCATCTGCTGCTGCATTAGTCTGTTGCAATGTCACGTTCACGTGCCTCCACACAAACTCTGTACATTTGTGAGTGAATGAGTGAGAAGACAGCTTACGTCTTAATATTATGAGGATTTTGACCTCTCACATCTGAAAGAGTTGCTTTGACTTTCAGGTTCTCTGCATCACACTTTGAGAACCACTGGTTTAGCTGATTTGCAGAAGCTGAGGTATAACAACAGCTAACCCTTACTGAGATGTTCTGGTTTTTACTTAACATTAATTGATTTAAACCTCACAACAACCCTCTGAGGTGAGAGTGACTAAATCAGAATGTTGGGGCACTCTAATATCCTGTCCTAACCTGTGCTGTGGCCTGAAGATTTTCGATTTTAGTATTTCACATGAAGGCAGTATTTCTAGTCTATTATGTATTAACTAATAAGCCAAAAGTGACATTTATAGTGTACACACAAATATCTGAAACCTTTCAGTTAGTAAACAATCATGTGAGACAAGTTCAGAATACTGAATTTCCTTATTAGCAGGGCATGCATGAAATCTTTTTTAGCACATTGTCTTCTGCAAATGTTCAGAGACCACACAGTGTGTTAGCAGGGATCAGTGCACGGAGCCAGTGCTGGTTTGGGTGGCCAACTGAATCTGCTTCCATGGGGCACGCTAGATCTGCAGAGTAGCACTGCCATGGACCAGCTCCGTCAAGGATCTAGAACCGTACAGATGCTGCCTCTGGCCCCTGCCTGCACCTGCTTACCTGACGTTCAGGGGTTGCAGCATAATCTTATCCAAGGTGATTTAACTTTATCTCTGATCATCACCTGATGTGTTGACACTTTGGAAGAAGAGCTTTGTTAGCAGGAGTTTTTATTGGACTAGTGTGTTCTCCCCCCCCCCCCCCCCCCCCCGCCCCAGTGTGTTCTTGAATGAACTAATTAGGAATTTCTCTTCTCCAAATTAATTAAGCGTCTGTCACATCATTCTTGTATGACTTAAGAAGACTGCATTCTTGTCCCCAGTCTGCCAGTCTTCATTGTACAAGATAAATTTATCTGAGGACTCTGTTACCTTCTCTGTGTAGATAGATTTCTTGCCCTGGAATGATCTGGCTTGTCAAGAAAATTAAAAAGTGAGGCAGTAGCAGGAGAGGAGAAGCAGGGAAGAAAGAACCTTTATCTTAAATTACAGTTATTAGGCCAGAGGTGATGGGGATATCAGCCTGGCAAGCTTAAGAGCTTTATTGCCACTGATTTCTTATGTGATAAGAGGAATATTTGGACCTTATTTCCTCCAAATCAAAGCAGGTTGCCTCTGAGTATATGCTATCCTGAATGATTTAGTGGGCAGTGTTTTTTTCTGCTATCCAGAATGTTTTCCTAAAGTGGGATTCTGTAAAGAAGAGAGAAGTACTCTTTGCCGTGGAAAGTGTTTATGATGTGCTAGTAGCTGTTTGAGTAGTCAGTGTTGAGGGCATTGCATTAACTCCTGCTCTTAGGCCGATGGAAGTGCATGAATTCCTCTGAGAAATGCCTGAATGCAGGGACTTGAGGTAGAAGCTGCCCCTCCTGAGGTTTATCCTCTCTCGGTTTCCTAGCAGCCTGCCTATTGCCATGGTGATGGATTACCCAGGCAACAGATCTGCCACCCTGTGGAATGTATGCTCTGATTGTCTGCACTGGGAGGCTGCAAACCTTTTTGGTTGTCTTTTTTCATTTTCGTAGCTAGACTCAAGCGGTATTTAACATACGTTACTAAAATATTTAAAGGGAAAAGCATATGTTGTATGGCTAAAATAATGAGGCCGATTGTTTTAACACATTCTAGGAAAGGTTGTCCCTATTGTTCTGAGGTTGTTTTTGAAAATCTTTGGTAATAATGTTGTGTACATGGGCTTTTCAGTGTCCTCACTGGAGGTAAGCCTTAGAAAAGACTTGTCATTTGGAGGCTAGTCTTGCGAATGAGGTAGTTGATTAAGTGTGTATATTAGTTGGGCTTAGGCTTGATTGAAGACGACAGAGACAGAGTAATAACAGTTTATTTCTAGGCCTGGAGAATAAAAAGGCAACAGAGCACCCAAGGAAATCCCATTGAAATCTGTGTCTTAAAAAAAGACCTGCAAGATGCTGGGGCTCGTGCCTGTAGTCCTAGCTAATCGGGAAGCTGAGGCTGGGAGGATTCTTGAACCTGGAAATTTGAGGCCACCCTGGGCAACATAGCAAAACCTTAGTCTCAAAAGAAAAAAGTAGGCCAGGTGCGGTGGCTCATGCCTGTAATCCTAGCACTCTGGGAGGCCGAGGCTGGCGGATTGCTCGAGGTCAGAAGTTTGAAACCAGCCTGAGTAAGAGCAAGACCCCGTCTCTACTATAAATAGAAAGAAATTAATTGGCCAACTAATATATACAGAAAAAATTAGCTGGGCATGGTGGCGCATGCCTGTAGTCCCAGCTACTCGGGAGGCTGAGGCAGCAGGATTGCTTGAGCCCAGGAGTTTGAGGTTGCTGTGAGCTAGGCTGACGCCACGGCACTCACTCTAGCCTGGGCAACAAAGGGAGACTCTGTCTCAAAAAAAAAAAAAAAAGCCTGTCTTTCCTGGTTCTCTTGCTGGAACTAAGAAGTGTAGTGCTTGCTTTTTCTTGAGTGTTGTTCATATGTTTAATGACACATGTAATCAGAAGTCTCCAGGGGCTCAGGCAAAACATTCTAAGAACTTTCTTAGAGTTCAACATACTGCTCCAGAGAAGGAAGTTGGTATTTGGGGACAGGGCGTAGGAGGATGAGAATAGAAATTAAAGCTTTGCTGGCAACACGTTTTGAGAGATAACTCACCAGAAAGTGGTTTTGGGTAGTTTTCAGATATTGGTTACCTGTAAATACTGAAAAGGTCATTTGCCTTATTATTTATTGTAAGGAGACGACTTGTAGCCCTTTGGAGGTCTTCTAGTCCAGCTCACCACTTGGAGGATCCCTCTCACACAGAATTGCTCACAGGTTGAGCATTTTGTTTCTGCTTGGTTGCTTCCACTGTTGGAGAGTTCATCACATAATGAAGCCACCCAGTCTCTTTTTATAACCCTGTGGGTGTTAAGTAAGTTCCTTACCTTGAGCTGTGGTCTGCTTCCCTTAACCTCTGCCTGTTGTTCTGAGGTCTGTGGTCTGGAACCACCCAGAATGGCTCTGTTCCCCATGTGCAAGAAAGGTAGAAGGTGTCTGTCACCTATTTCAAGATGACCATGCTTATCTCTGAAAGATTCTTTCTCCCAGTCCTCTAGGGAATAGTGGCACATGCCCTCACTTTCCTGCCCTCTGCTGAGCTCACTGCGCTCACAGGTGTACCTGCCCTTCCTGTGGCTCTGCCCAGCCTTCCACTCGTGCTGGCTTCTGACCACCACCTCCATCCTTGCGCTGTTGGCTCTTGCTTTCTTGTTTTGTTTTCCCTTTTGCCTGACAGCCTTCTCATTGAAGCCAGAAGTTTCATTTTCCTTTCTTCTTTTGGACTGTTAGCCTCTCTCTCAGCTCTTGCTGCTTTCTACTGTTTCTTATTTGGACTTTTTTGAATTAGCTTTCCATTTAGGTGTTCTGTCATTTGTATCTCACCCCTTCTGTTCAGTTCCTCTGCCACCCCCTGCCTGGGTAGTTGAGACACAAGCATGAGCTTGCTTGTCCTGTCCCTTCTCAGAAGTCCCTAGAGGTTCCTGTAATATTGCCCCAGGTGAACTCTCGGGATGTGTGGGGCAGGTAAGACCCTTCCCAGTGTACCTGAGATCTGTCTGCCTTTGCATCCTGTCTCTTGCCACTTCCCTTTGCTCCACCCAAGAAGACAAAGGACAATTTTTCCTCCTTTGAAATGTTCTGGAATTCCCCTACCCTGTTTCCATTTTAGCCACTGTATTGCCATCTTATAGGTGCGGGTTCCCATTTCTTTCTTTCTTTCTCTTTTTTTGAGACAAAGTCTTTTTTTTTTTTTTTTTGAGACAGAGTCTCACTTTGTTGCCCAGGCTAGAGTGAGTGCCGTGGCGTCAGCCTAGCTCACAGCAACCTCAATCTCCTGGGCTCAAGCAATTCTGCTGCCTCAGCCTCCCAAGTAGCTGGGACTACAGGCATGCACCACCATGCCCGGCTAATTTTTTCTATATATATTAGTTGGCCAATTAATTTCTTTCTGTTTATAGTAGAGACGGGGTCTCGCTCTTGTTCAGGCTGGTCTTGAACTCTTGACCTCAAGCAGTCCCCCCCGCCTTGGCCTCCCATAGTGCTAGGATTATAGGTGTGAGCCACTGTGCCCAGCCAGGCTCTTGGGTTTTCTTCTCAGCCTTGGGCCACATGCCTCCTATTTGCAACAGAAGTTGGTTCACCTCTCCTGTGACACCTGCTGGAGTTTGACCCCATGTTGTCATCCTCTGTGTATGGTCCAGCGTAATCTGTTGTTTCCTAGCTGAGTAGTTGGGTTACAGGTGAGATGTGAATCTGAGGACTTTCCCTCCATTTTTTGGTTCTAAAATCAAGAATACTGTAGACCTGTTTTAAGGAACATAGGCACTCTCAAAGCAGTTTATAAAATATTTTTTAACAATTCTACACACACAATATTGGGAGTTTAAAAAATAATAATTCAGCCAACCATCCTGGTTTCTTTTCTGATCTTTATACAATTCCATATAATTTCATATTCTTGAATATTTTTCTATTTCCTATACATCTTTATAAGTATGCAGTACATAATATTTTAGTAAAATACTAGTTTTTTTCTATTTTTGGCTGTTCAGATCACACCTACGTGTTTTTAGTATTGTAAATTACATTCCATAAATTGATTTATACATATCATATTTTACCTGTTAAATTGCTGTACTTCCTTAATATTTTTCTAGATGTGGATTTGCTTTCTGAGGAGAAATTTTTTTTTAGTCCTTGAAATATATTAATTTGAGAAGTACTTACCAATACACTGGTATCAGCCCTAGAAAAATGAATCTCTTATTACAAACTTGTCACTATTCCATGACAAGTTTCAAGTTTCTTTTTCCCCCTTTGGCTAATTTTTTTAAAAATAGAGATAGGGGTCTCGTTATTTTGCCCCAGACTAGTCTTTTTTTTTTTTTTTGGCAACAGTTTCCCTCTGTCACCCTGGGTACAGTACAATGGTGTCATCATAGCTCACTGCAGCCTCCAACTCCTGGGCTTAAGTGATCCTCCTGCCTCAGCCTCCTGAGTGGCTAGGACCACAGGCACATGGCCGTGCCACACCTGTCTCTCCTCCTGGGATAGTTTAACTTTCAAAATATGGCACTTTGCTTTAAGCTGGCATTTCTTTGGTCCCGGATGATGTTGAACCATTTGTCTGTTTTTTCCTGATCCCACCTGTGAATAGGGCCGTGCCCAAGCCATTTCCTGTTAAGATGAAACACCTGCACCTGGTTTCGAGTGGCCACATTCACTTTGTGGTATCAAAGTGGCTTATGCAGACTTATTTTCTACTAGTAAACTTATTTATATGCAAAGACTCGTACAGTAGAATTAGATTTATAAAAGTGATCTATGGAAACTTTTTAAGGTTATAAAGATTTAAAGGCCGGACACTCACTGTTTAAAAGTAGTTAGAGTCAGGTGCTGTGGCTCACGCTTGTAGTCCCAGCACTTTGGGAGGCTGAGGCAGGAGGATCACTTAAGGCCAGGAGTTTGAGGCTGCAGTGGGCTATGATCACACCTTTGCACTCCAGCTTGGGTGACAGAGTGAAACCCTGTCACAAACAAACAAACAAAAAAACAAAGGTAGTTGGAGAGGATAAAAATGAACCAGATAAATGAGTTCCTTCCAGTTCTATGACTGTGACAACCAGGCTTCTGGAATGGCACAGCCGTGTGGCTGTGTGATTGGGGTTTCACATGGCTGGTGAGGAGCCAAGCGAGGGTGTCCAGCTCATGGGCTGGGGCTAGCTCTTGGCCTTGGGGAAATAAGTGAGGTGGACATGGTTGGCTGGTACACAGACCACCACCTCATGTTGGTTTTGTCTTCAGCTCTAGCGGGCCCTGTCCTTGGCCTGAAAGAATGCACCAGAGGCTCGGCAGTGTGGTGCCAGAATGTGAAGACGGCCACCGACTGTGGGGCAGTGAGGCACTGCCTGCAGAATGTCTGGAACAAGCCAACGGTGGTGAGTGCCTGCCCATCCTCTAGTCCCAGCCTGGCACTTCTCAGGGGTCCCCTGAGTGTCTGTAACTCACTGCTGAATTGACAGAGCACTTTCCCTTGCCTGGTTTTGTTCCTTCATCATTGTCACCTGTGTGGGAGGCAGGACCTGCTGAGGGGTGTACCTGTTTGACCACAGAGGAAATGGAGGCTCAGAGACGTTAGGTTTCATTTCCCTCAGGCTGCCCAGTCTCTTGGTGGCAGATAGGACATGGTCTTCCATGCCGGCTACCCTGTGCCACACACTGCCTTCCGGGCCTCTGTGCAGATCCCACGTCCCACCCCAGATTGGGGCCGGAAGGTTTGCAGTGCCCATTCCCAGCACTGGGCACACAGCTGTGGCTCCATCCCTGGTCATCACTCCAAAAGGTACATGCTGCTTTCTCTGGTCATCACTCCAAAAGGTACATGCTGCTTTCTCCATTCGATATTTTGTTCTCCCCTCATCCCGCTCGACAAACCACTGATAGAGACGCTGGAGCTTGGTAGCTATTTAAAATTTGATTTCTAGCTGTAACCACATGGGAAAGAAAGGCACCACTGATCTTTCATCCAAATGATGTTAAATATAGCATATCAATGTGGGGCACAGTCTAAGACGACAAGCCTCATGTGCATTTTTCACGTCCTGAATTCTCTCAGGAGACCACGCCATTGGAACGCAGAAGGTGTCGTTCCCGGCTCTCTCCGGGATGTGCAGGCTGTCTCGTGGTACAGGCTGTGTGTGACTGAGTGGAGTTTGAGTTCTAAAACTTGTCAGTGCCCAGCGCCAGTAGTGCTCCTTCAGTAAGAGAAGAAAGCTTAATTATTAATAAAAAACACTGCCCTTTTCAAAATAGTTTCTGAATTATTCATTGGAACTGCCTTCTGTGGCCAAAACTACTTTCAGAATTGGTTCCTAATTTGTCTTCATCTTCAATCTTGTTTTTAATACCGCTTCCTTTTTCTGAGTTTAATTAATGTGTGTTAGGTAAGGGCTTTAAACCTTTCTTGATTGGATGATCTTGTTGTGGCCTGGCCCTCTCTTGGTATGGCCCCACGCACAGTGCAGGCAGGCCTCTGTATCCTCGGATGCTGAGGGCTTACCAGGGCACTTGAGCATCCTGGGATTGGTATCCACTGGGACGGGGGCAGGTGAGGTCCTGAAGTGGTATCCCTCTCAGTACAACTGCGTTAGCCTGACTAGGTCCACAGGTTCCAGTTAGTTTCTCTAAATGCGCTTAAGTGCACAGGTATCCTTAATCTCATCCACACATGTTAGTTGTTAGTTCTTTCTCCATGGGTGGAAAGTCAGTTGATGCCAAGAAGGGGGTTTGAGCATTCCTCCACTAGAAATTCTATGGCCTCTGGGCTGAGTGGGGCACCAAGTCCCAGGCTCACCAGAAAATTGGTGTGAGTCCTTAACTTGCCTGGGAGGTAAGAGGCAGAGAAAAGCACAGGTAAAGCCAGTTCCAGCATTGTGCAGAATGTGTTTCCTGCCCCACCCACCTCTTACACTGTGGTCTTGATGTGACTCTGTCATTTTACCTGAGCCTGGGTTTCCCCAGAGTTGTTGCAAGCATTCATATAGAAGGTGTGTGCTAAGGGGAAGCGGGTACAAGACAAGGTTTTCTATCGAGTAAGGCATAGTGTTCTAATAAATCACACTTATTCCTTCCCTGTGATGTCCCAGTGCTTCTCATGCAGGGTGGGGAGCCAGGACGTGGTCTCGATTGTATCCGTGGTTAGATAGAACAGCATATAGGCCACAGGGGTTTTCAGCTGTTTGGTGTGTGAGTTGTGTCCTACAAATACAGATCTCTCTCCTCATGTTCATTCTTTTTAGAAATCCCTTCCATGTGATATATGCAAAGATGTTATCACTGCGGCTGGTGAGATGCTGAAGGACAATGCCACCGAGGTGAGTGGCTGTGAGTGGGGATGGTGTGTGAGCTGTTGGCATGGGCACCAGTTCCTCTGTAAAGGGCCAAGGAGAAAATATTTCAGACCTTACAGGCCACATACTGTCTCTGTCACATAGTCTCTTTTTAAAAAACGCATTGAAAATGTAAAAACTATTCTTAGTTCTGGGCTATACAAAAATAGGCTGAAGGGCCTGCCTGCATTGCTGATCCCAGGACTAAGTGTAAAATGCCCAAAGTTAATTGGATTGTTGTATTGCATGCCACGAGCATCTAGGTCCAGTTTGGCTATCTGTTTTCAGAATCTCCTGTGCCTGTGGGACTGCAGATCAAAGGATCTTCATTCTGAAGTTTCTTGTCTGCTTTTGCCTGATTGATCTGATCGAGCCATGGGCAACTACTGGCCCTTTACCGTATCCTTTTCCCTGAAGGCTGGCTGTTTCCAGACTTGCCCTTTCTGGAGTCACAGAGGGCCTCTGCCTTCAGTCTGTTTGCAGGGAGGAAGGCTGTCCTGATTCTGACCCTTGCCTCATGTCCTCTCGTAGGAGGAGATCCTCGTGTACTTGGAGAAGACCTGTGACTGGCTTCCCAGCCAGAACGCGACTGCCATGTGCAAGGAGATAGTTGACTCCTACCTCCCTGTCATCCTGGACATGATTAAGGGAGAGATGGTAAGTGATGGAGAATGGGCTCTTCCTTCAAGCTGCTTCTGGGGCCCGGGAGGGGTACCAGCCAGAGTAGAGTGATTAAAATGGAAAGTCACTTCATAGCTTGGGATTCCTCAACACTGCGTCACTACAGTTTTGACATCCAAAGTAGCTTTGGCACAGGTCACTCTGCTTGTAACTGGTTGGGGTTGGTGGGGGGTGTGGCACATAGTAGCTTTGACACAGTGGTCACTCTGCTTGTAACTGGTTGGGGTTGGTGGGGGTGTGGCACATAGTAGCTTTGGCACAGGTCACTCTGCTTGTAACTGGTTGGGGTTGGTGTGGCACATGGGGACTGGGTGGGTTGCTGAAGGAATGTACACCACCATAACATTTATAGATGCCAGTTGGATAGCTCATGTCAGATCTTTTAATGACCCTTTGAGCAAGCAAATAATTTCACTTTTCTGAATCAATTTCTGCGAATTTATAGTTAAGGATAATTCAGGGAATGTCCTTGGGGGCTCAGTTCCAGGGATGCTCATCTTTCATTCAACAAGTATATATTGTGCACAACCCATGTGCCAGAGGCTGGGTTTTCAGCAACAAATAAGGAGCTAGCTTTGTGGAATCTAGAAAGGCCTTGAGAAAGAAGAGGTGTTTGAGAAGTTGAAAAGGGCCAGGGGGCAGGAGCTTTTGGTGAGGAAGGCAGGGGTTCCCTCATGCAAAGCCCTCCAGGCCATGGATAAGGATTGCAAGTGCAGCAGGAAGCCCTTGGAGCTTTTTAAGGAGAGGAGTGTCATGGCCTTAGGCACATTTTTCGTGTTTGGTCTAGGTCCCATAGATGGGGAGGAGCTGTAAGAGCAAAAGCTGGCAGGACCCTCAGGAGGTCATTGCCTTGTGAATGGGATGTGTTAGGGATGGTGGAGATGGCAGATTTCAAATTCTGTTCTGGAGGATAAATGGACTGGACTTGCTCATGCTGGAGATGTACAGGAGAGGGAAGAGTTAGGAATGCCTTCCGGGTTTCTGGGAAGATGGTGGTGGAGTTACCTGCTAAAATGGAGATGGAGGAGCAGCAGGTTGGGTGGGGTAGAATTGGGTCAGTTTGAGATGTCTGTGAGGTGGGCATGTGTGTGCAAGTCAAGAGGTAAAAACTTGGGAGCTTCCAGCATAAATGGAAGGTATTTATAATTAGTAGATTGTGTTAGCTCATTTGGGAGAAGTGGCTCAGAATTATTGCCCCTCCTCCTCCAGCCAAAAGCTCATTCTGCTTTTAAGAAGAGCTGATAGTGAGCAGAGAGCATTTAGCTCGGGGGCTGCAGTGTGGTTGGTCACTTGAATTATAATTTTGATATTCTCAGGTATATTGAGCAGTTTGACCATGGACAACAAAGTTTTGTTTCTTTCTTGTCTGTCTGCTCGCCTGTCTTCCTTTCTCTCTTTCTTTGTTTTCCTTCCTTTCTTCCTCCCTCCCCCTCCCCTCCCCCCTCCCCCTCCCCTCTCCCCTCCTTTTCGACAGGGTCTGGCACTGTTGCCCAGGCTGGAGTGCAGTGGCTCAGTCACAGCTCACTGCAGCCTTGAACTCTTGGGCTCATGCGACCCTCCCGTCTTAGCCTTCCGAGTAGCTGAGACTACAGGTGTGCACCATCACACCAGCTAATTTTTAAAAATTTTTAGTAGAGATAAGGTCTCGATATGTTGGCTCAGCTGGTTTCAAACTCCTGGGCCCAAATGATCCTCCATCCTCAGCCTCCCATAGTGCTAGGATTACAGGCATACACCACTATGCCTGGCCAGTTTTATGTTTCTTTTAAAGGGAATTAAGGAGAGGGACTGATTAAGAGGCACCAGGTGGCCTGTTTTGTTTTCCTTCGGGAGAGGATTTTGAGCCGGGCTTCTTTCCCACCAGAGCCGTCCTGGGGAGGTGTGCTCCGCTCTCAACCTCTGCGAGTCTCTCCAGAAACATTTGGCAGAGCTGAATCACCAGCAGCAGCTGGAATCTAATAAGATCCCGGAAGTGGATGTGGCCGAGGTGGTGGCTCCCTTCATGGCCAACATCCCTCTCCTCCTGTACCCTCAGGATGGCCCCAGCAGCAAGAAGCCCCAGCCGAAGGTAAGGCAGCAGGCCCCGCTGCTGAGGACCCGATTTTTGGTTGCGTTGGAAGTGAGGTGGGAAAGGGGTGGTGTGTGTGCGCATGGTTCTTAAATGGGCATCTTCGTTTAACTTTGCAGTGGCACGAGCTGGCCTTCAAATGGTTGTACCACAGAGTTTCTAAAGAATACGATATTTAAAATATGCAAAGGTTCCCCTTTTGATACCATACTATTACTGTGACGAACACCCAGTTGATGTTCAGCCTGTCAGTAACAGGAGCCTGTAAGCACGTTAGGAACCGTGCAGCAAGTCTCCCAGTGCTGTGGCCGTGAGCGTGAGCGGCCTTTTGCTAGGAATCTGAATGGTCTTCGTTGCAGTGTTGCCAGCCTAACTGCCCTTTCTCTGTAGGCTGATGGGGATGTTTGCCAGGATTGCATTCAGATGGTGACCGACATCCAGAATGCCGTAAGGACCAACTCCACCTTCGTCGAGGCCTTGGTGGAGCATGCCAAGGAGCAGTGTGACCGCCTGGGGCCTGGCATGGCCGACATGGTGAGCTTGTCTCCGTGCGCATCAGAGGACAGTCTGAGCCAGGGAGCTGGGCTCGGAGACAAAGTAGGGGAACCAAGAAAACGTAATGTGTTACTTCCTGTGGTACCATTTTAAGTTCCAAGCTAATGGCTGTGGGGAAGAAGTTGTGTAATGCTCTTTTCTTTTTCCCCAGAAAGTAACTGGAAAAGGTAGTGGGGACTTAAATATACTTTGGCTAATTGAATCTGGATATGTCACAAAATTCCAGGGACAAAAGAGTAGAAGGAGACCACTTTTGTGAATGTTTTTTTTCCCTCCCAGTCACTATATGAAAAGTAATCTCCAATTCCTAAGCAGTATATCATTTAAGTACATTCTTTCTAAATTGTCACTGAGTAATTGCTCTACTACCTTGGGGCAAGTTTGGGCCATCAAATAAAGGAGATAGGAGCATGGACTCTCTAAGGGCCCTTGGTAAACATTTTCAAAACATCTTTTGCATGCATTTCTTGTAAATTATAGAATTAAACAAATTGTCATTTTTTTTTTTTTTTTGAGACAGAGTCTCGCTTTATTGTCCAGGCTAGAGTGAGTGTCGTGGCGTCACCCTAGCTCACAGCAACCTCAAACTCCTGAGCTCAAGTGATTCTACTGCCTCAGCCTCCCGAGTAGCTGGGAATACAGGCATGCGCCACCGTGCCCGGCTAATTTTTCTATATATATTAGTTGGCCAATTAATTTCTTTCTACTTATAGTAGAGACAGGGGTCTCGGTCTTGCTCAGGCTGGTTTCGAACTCCTGACCTCGAGCAATCTGCCCGCCTCAGCTACCCAGAGTGCTAGGATTACAGGCATGAGCCACCGCACCCGGCCTAAATTGTCATTTTTATTTTACTACACAGAGCAGACGTTTACAAAAGTCTACTCTGGAAACTTGCTTGATAGTCGCTAGTTGACACTGTTGGAAATGCTGTTTTTTTGTTTTTTTTTCCCTGGTGCATTGTTGTAGTAATTAGTTTTAACTAACAATCTGTTTCTGTCTCCCCAGTGCAAGAACTACATCAGCCAGTATTCTGACATTGCTGTCCAAATGATGATGCATATGGTAAGTGGCAGAGGAAGCCCTTGTTGGCATTTTTCTTTTTTCAAATCTTGTCATTTCCAGGAATTTTGAAAGCTGTATGGTTTAGTTTCCCTTTTTTAACTTAAAGTGGGCCAAAGTGAACCCTCTGAGTGGCAGATTCTCCACGTGTAATTTCAGTACCTCCCCCTTACCAGGAGGAAAGGCTGAAGCATCGTGGCCCCCAGGACTGCCTTGGTGGCTTCCTGGTGATTTGTCTTTGTGAATGTGGGCATATCAGATTTCTAGATCTGGCTTTAACCCTGGGATCTGTAGAAATGGCGTGCTCTGTAAGTAAGCCAGGCCTATGTGACATTACTGTGTTGCAGGCTCGGTGGAGGAATACTGCCTCCCAGAGTTGGTCCTTTGCACTGCAGCAGTGTCAGTTGTAGCTGCTGCTTGAGCCCCTAACTCCTGCAGCACTGGCTTTTGATTCATGGGGGGGGGGGGGGGGGGTCCTTCATTAGAGGGAGGGAACATCCCTCATGGGAAATGAGCTAGCTGGCTCCATGCACACAACTGCCATGCAGAGCAGGGTGGCCCGAAGCCACCCATACATCGGGAGCAGGCATGGGCCTCCTTAGATCTAACTGGCAGGGCTGAGAGGGATGGGTTGTTGTACCTTTCCCTCTCTGTCATTCTGAGTTTCTGACTACCTTGAGATTGACGTTAAGTCTTTGAGTTTGTTCTCCAATCCAAGGGTCAGTAAACTATGGCCTGCCACCTGTTGTGTAAGTAAAAGTTTTTTTGAACACAGTGATGCTGTTTTGTGCTATAGCAGCACAGTTAGTTGACTAGTTGCAGCTGGGACCTTAGGGCCTGAAAAAGCCTAAAATATTTACTCTCTGACCCTGCTCTAACCACTCAAGCTGTCCATGCACCATAGTTTATTTGAGATTATTACTCACACCCTACCTTGTTCTAAAAACAGCTTACAGAGGCAGCTTACAAAGATATGCACCTGAAGTAGGTAAAAATAAGCCTTTGATGTGACTTGATCTAGTGAAGTCCTTCCTTATAACTAACTTATATATTTTTTTCATTATAAAAATTATAGTGTGTGGAAATTTTTTGAAAATATGGAAACCACTTCCCATGTCAAAAATCATTTGGGGTTTCAAAAAGGATGGGGTCATATTTTATATACTACTTTGTAGTTTGCACTTTTTGCCTGAAAATATATTGGTCATTAAATAGTCTTGTACAAATGATTTTTAAGTAGTTGCATAATCAGGTGTGTGCATAGAACATAATTTCCGTAACCAATCCCCTGTGGTTGGCTGCCTGTTTTGAGGTTTGCCTTTGGGATGATGAATGTCCTTATAGCCATCCCTGTCTTTCTTGTTAATATAGATAACTAAAGCTGGGATTTCTCAAAGTGCAAGCCTTTTGACAAATTGTCAAATTGGCCTTCTAGGCTGGCATTTGGCCATCTTGGGTAGGTTGCTGTGAGACCTGGGCTGTGGAGAGTCAAGATCAGTATTCTAGGGTGTGGTGGCTCACGCCTGTAATCCTAGCACTCTGGGAGGCTGAGGCGGGCAGATTGCTCAAGGTCAGGAGTTCGAGGCCACTCTGAGCAGGAGTGAGGCCCCGTCTTTGCTATAAATAGAAAGAAATTAATTGGCCAACTAATATATATATAGAAAAAATTAGCCGGGCATGGTGGTGCATGCCTGTGGTCCTGGCTGCTCAGGAGGCTGGGACAGTGGGATCACTTGAGCCCAGGAGTTTGAGGTTGCTGTGAGCTGGGCTGATGCCACAGCACTCACTCTAGCCTGGGCAACAAAATGAGACTCTGTCTCAAAAAAAAAAAACAAAAACGAAAACATGTCGTGGCTGCCGCAGAATCGCAGCATTTTAGATTAAAATAAAGAAAAAAAAATTTAAATCAGGATTCCGGACCCCTCAGGGTGTGTTTTATAACACACACCCCTTATTTTGGCAGCCCTATGTCTGGTGAGCTGCTTATCACTAACCTGCGGGAAAAGCCTTGCAGGACCCTGGTGGGATTAGGCCCCTGAGGATGGAAACCATAAAGGAGCATTTTCTGGGACCTGGCTGCATATCGTTTTGAGTGTGTCAGACATGGGGACGGTGCACACACTAGCTGGATGGCCCTCAAGTGTTCCGTTGCTTAAGGAGGGCCAGAGTAGCTTTCAGGTCCCCTTGTCCGTGAGGGCAGGAACAAGGTAGGTTGCTAATACCTGACTGCAAGAGTGTTTTCCCTAAACTTCCTGTGACATCCTTATACCTGGTTAACTGCTTGATTATTATTTTAATTTTTCTTAACTGTTGTGTCCTTTCCTTTCCCTTATTTCCATCTCCGATTTCCTGTTTTTTTGTTCAACAGCAGGATCAGGTATGTGTTGGGGAATTTGCTTGTAGTAGTGGTCTGCTGCTTCTCCTAGTTAACTTTGCTCTTTTTTGTTTTTTTGTTTTTTGGTATGGCATGATTAGCTCTGACAGATACAAGGAATGGTTGCAAAAGGCAGGGTCATTCTCTGTTACTCAGGTGGGGAGAGCTTCTGCATCTCTCTCCTGTAAATTGGCACTTGAGGTGTTATAGCAGGGGTCCTCAAACTTTTTAAACAGGGAGCCAGTTCACTGTCCCTCAGACCGTTGGAGAGTGCACACTGTGGGCCCGGGACAAGTCGGCTGCTAAGCAGGACAGGCAGCGGTGGCAAAAACATCCGGCGGGCCGGATAAATGTCCTTGGTGGGCCACATGTGGCCCGTGTGCGGGCCGTAGTTTGAGGACCCCTGTGTTAGAGGGTCTCATCTCCCCTTCACGGGGCCAGGAAACAAAGCCAACAGAGCCTTGTGCTCTGGTCAAATCAACAGAAAGCATACATACATGCAGGCCCCTGTGTCACGGTGGGAAACCGTGTGTGGTTCCAGAGGTGCCTCCGCTTCCTTCATTGGGCACTAATCAGGCAGACCAACATAGGCCTGATTTCCAGTAGGACACCTTGTGTCTGTCACTACGCAAGTGGGGGTTGCATGTCTTTAGTGCTCTTCTTCATAACCCCAGAAGTGCTTCTGCTGCATGAGCAAATCCTTTGCAAACAGTTGGTGGACAGTTCCCTGGCTGTTGGATCCAGAGAGTTGGAAACAATTCCTTGATTGTGGCTTCTGCCCCACTGGGTGGCAGGGTGCTGTCAGATGGCTCACTGCAGGAACTGAGCTCCCAGTCAGTATTTGCTCTGAGCTGGTGCCCTCTTAGGGCTATGCTGAGCACCGCTCCCTTCTGAGCATTGGCATCTATCTTGAGGACTAGAGTTATAGATTTTTTTTAAAGGTATTTTGAAGTCTAATGGGAGAGAACTTTGGTTGAATTGCCTGAATTTTCCCCTCAACCTCCTCAAAAAGTTAGAACTAAGCTGATCCTGAGACAAAAGCAGCCATACACCTGAATCTTGACATCTTTTCCCGAAAATCTTGCTGTATCTTCAGCCTCATTCTGATTCCCCACCCCACCCCACCCCCACATTCTTAACCGGTGCCAAAGACAGGGTATTTGGGATATACTTTTCAGACTCTCCCAACCTTATTTAATTCTAGAGCCTTCTTGATATTAAAACATAGTCATGGTCTAGCGCTCTTCCCTTAACAGGTGTCGTCTTTAGCATGCCTCTTCCCGCTGCTTTTGGGTTTGGTGGTAGGAGGCAAATGCCATCAGGCCCAGAGGTGGTTGCTGGTTACATTTGATTGACATAGTATATAGAGTTTGTATACTTGTCTTGCTCATTATGTAATAATCACGGTGTCCACACTAACTGGTTCTCTGTGGTTTGGTATCCAAATGGTGAAAGGGATCAATCTTGTGACTCAAATTCAGGATTCATCAAATTGGGGGGTTGGGTTTTCACCTGTACTGTGAGTTGTGAACATAGAATGTGGTTTTTAAAAAAGCCAGAATTTCCCCTTAATAAATCATTTTAAATGGTCCTGCCACTGAAAGATCCGGTGTGGTTTTATTTCTAACACATTTGATTTTCTGTTAGTTCATGGGCTGGTAATTACTTCTCTAGAAAGAACATATAGCTTACTTCCTACTGAGAGTGAGCTGAGAAGAATGTTCTAGAACAGACTCAGCTGTCCTTGGAGATGCTGAAGGTGCTAGGAGTCTCCCCTCCTCACGGGGCCCTGGTGGAGCAGCAGAGGAAGTGGCCCTGCCTAATGTCCCTGCAGAGCTTTGCATGACCTCCTCCCCAGTTGTAACTGGCACATGCTCTGCTTTTGGACACAGGCCCTATCAAACTGAATCTGGACTCTGTCCATCTGGGGGTCAGCCTTGACACTGGGACCAGCGTGTTCCCCAGCACCCCATCCTTTGTGTGCAGAGTGGGACGGAGGGTGGAGGGTGGTGGGCGCAAGCCTGCATCTGACTGCTTGTTCTGCTCTCTTCAGGAACCCAAGGAGATTTGTGGGCTGGTTGGGTTCTGTGACGAGGTGAAGGAAATGCCCATGCAGACTCTGATCCCTGCCAAAGTGGCCACAGAGAACATCATCCCTGCCCTCGACCTGGTGGAGCCCATTAAGGTACCTGGTGTCCTTGTGTACCGGCTAGGCTGTGCAGTGTGACACCATTCCCTGTTGTGTCACATCCTACAAGTCACACTTTTTGTTTGTTTGTTTCCTGCCTGGTTCCTAAAGGTTATTTGAGTGTGAGACCATTATTTTATGGTATTCCCTATACTAATGTAGCCATCCCCACACCCCTAGTTCTTTCAAAAACATTTTATTCCCTTGGGTATAAACCACGGTGTTCATGGGATCAAGCCTACATTTTTTTCAGCATGCCATTTGAGATGGTTTTTCAGTGCCTGGCTCTAGTCTGACCTTCTCACATGTACTTTCTGAGTCCTTTCCATACTTTGAATGCCCCCCCAGAGCTCATGTGGAAGCCTCACTCTGCCTGCTGCCTGTATGTATGTATTTTATTTCCCCAGAACTCTTCACAAAGATCCTACTACTTCATTCCATGATAGATTTGTATTCAGTACCTATTATGGGTCAGGCAGTGTGTTAGGGGCTATGATCAACAAATGATGTCCTTGTGCCATGGACTTACAGTCTAGTACTTTAGGGCACAGGCCACATGATACCTTAACACATGGCACATGCATATGCTTCTTGTTCTAAAAAAATCCATGACATTTGACTGTTAGCTGTCTTGTCTCCTTGTTACCTCTGTCTGCATGTGCAGAGTTTGTGGCCCACAGGGAGAGCTGAAGCGTCAGATGTAGACCAGGAGGTGCTGTTTCTCTGCCTCTCTTCCCACAAGGTGCTCCTAGGCCCCAGCCCACCCTCCCAGCCAAAGAATGTCCAGAGAAAATGAAGAATTATAGCTTGCACTCTAACCATATGTGGCGACTTACAGTGAAGCAAAATTAACACATTAACTGCCATGTGAATTGTATTTAACTCACAGTAGTTTTGGGCCTGGGCCTCATGAAGCATATGTAACTCACATGTCTCTTCACCTTGGGAGACGTATGAACTGTTTTTCAAGTTGCATATAACTCATGCATAGAAAACAATAAAAAATAACAAGTTTTTCATTAGATTAGAAAGGATTGCTTCCAAAAATACCATGGCCCCAAGGAAAAATTTTTCTTTTCTGGTATGTCAGTCCATGTGTTAAAAATTCAGTTCCTTGGTTATACCAGCTACATATCATGTACCTAGTAGACACATGTAGACAGTGTCTGATGTATTGGACAGCAGACATAAAGAATGTTTCCATTGTCACAGAAGGTTCTCTTTAACAGTATTGCTGTATTTTTGACCCGGAGCCACACCCAAGAAGCCTTGAACAGTGGACTCAAAACAGTATTGCTGTATTAAAGCAAGTTCTAGGAAAGCAGTCTCAGGTGCTAATGGGACTTGGGAAACTCAAGAGCAAACCCAAAATATGTTTAAAACTCTGTCTCCTAAATATTGGACAGATTGAATCAAAATTGACTCAGATAAAGCATCATAAAGGAAAAAAGATGAAAAATAAAGGCCAGGCACAACGGCTTACACTTGTAATCGTAGCACTCTGGGAGGCCAAAGTGGGAGGATCACTTGAGCTCAGGAGTTCGAGACCAGCCTGAGCAAGAGTGAGACCCCATGTCTACTAAAAAAAAATAGAAAAAATTAGCCAGGCGTTGTGGCATGCACCTGTAGTCCCAGCTACTTGGGAGGTCGAGGCAGGAGGATCGCTTGAGCCCAGGAGTTTGAGGTTGTAGTGAGCTACGATGACACCACTGCACTCTACTCAGGGTGACAGAGCCAGACTCTTATCTCAAAAAAAGAACCTTACTTTCCACCCCTTCATGTTAGAAAAAAATAAAAAGTAAAAAACAAAAAGAAAAAAAATAGTGGACGTATAGTGAATCTCTCACTCTGTTCTTGCCCCCCATCTACCTCCCCAAAATGGACAGAGTGACAGAGTGATGAAATGATTGCAACTGAAAACATTATACAGATAACCTCTCTGCTGAAGTATGAATTCATGGGTGGTTTTTTCTTTTTCTTTTTTGAATGTGAGTTAGGGGAAGGTAGTGGTGGAGGATTGGGGAAATGGATGGGCCCACCATTGTATAAAAACAAAGACTCGAACTTGGATATTGGGAGGAAGCCACACATCATTTTGAGTAGGCAGTGGCCCCTTGGGGTGATGCTAGCCCACCCTGGTCTCTGTGTCCCCTCTCCTTCAGGGGAGCAAGACCAAGGAGCACAAGTCCCAACATTAAAGTGCCCTTTCTACTTTTTCATCAGAAAGACATGGTGCAGATGAAGGCTAGCGTGTACTGCGAGGTGTGTGAGTTCGTGGTGAAGGAGGTGGTCAAGCTGCTCGACAGCAAGAAGACTGAGGTATGCTGTCCTTGGAGAGGTCCAGTGGACGAGGGGGCTTGGCCCTTGCTGTTGTGCTACACCAGCCTGGGAACATGTACAGCCATGTCCCTGTCCTTTAGAAGGCAGTCCCTCCTGGCTGGGGGTGGGAGTCCACCGTAGCCCTGCTTTGCAGCTCTGGCCTTTGTAGCTTGTCTTTTGAGGAAGGAAATAGCACCCAACTGTTGGCTCGTCCCCTGGTCTTGTTAGTATTTTCAGAATCTCTCCCACCCTTGCCCAGCCTCCCATGGTCCTCTCCTTGTGTTGCAGGAAGAAATACTCCATGGTTTGGATAAGGTATGCTCAAAGTTGCCCACGTCCTGGTCGGAAGAGTGCCAGGAGGTGGTGAACACGTACGGCAGATCCATCATTAGCATCTTGCACGAGACCAGCCCTGAGCTGGTGTGCAGCTTGATCCGCCTCTGCTCCCGCACGGAGTGGCCCGAACTGACTGGTGAGCTCAGGGCGAGGTGCTGGTGGGGAGGACAGCAGCCCTCTTGGGTCTGGGAGGGTCCTGCCAGCATTGAGCCCTTTGCCTTCCTGTGTAGCACAAGCGATTGAAGTGAAGGATGGTGGCTTCTGTGAGGTATGCAAGAAACTGGTTAGCTATTTGGATCACAATCTGGAGAAAAACAGCACCAAGCAAGAGATCCTGGATGCTCTTGAGAAAGGCTGCAGCTTCCTGCCTGACCCCTACAAGAAGCAGGTACACGTTAGGCCAGAGTGTCAGAACCTCCTGGGAGCGTGCAGAGGCTGGGAGCCCACTGATTGTACTTCCAATTCAAGTTTTGAGGGAGGGAAACTAGCTGTTTTTGCCTCACTTAGGTGGAGTCTAGTGAGGTTTTAGTTAGACATGGTTTGTTGGGTCAGGTAGAGCCACTGAGGAGAAACAGTCTGAGCTTGGGTGGGTGTCTGGGAAGGGACGGCTCAGAGCCCAGTGGCCTGGGAATGTCAGGGAGTCTGGGAGAAGAGTGTGTCCAGTGCCTGTCGCAGCGTTTCGTGCTCCCCCTCTGCTTGGATGCACCCAGACCTGGGCCTGTGCCCCCTTCACTTTGCAGTGTGATCAGTTTGTGACCGAGTATGAGCCTGTGCTGCTAGAGGTCCTGGTGGAGGTGATGGAGCCGTCCTTCGTGTGCTTGGTGAGCGTCGCTGGGCACGTGGGTCCCCTTGGGCTGCTGTGACCGGGGAGGGGCTGCATAGACCTGGAAAGTTCCTCTGAGACCGTGGGCCTCGAGGCAGGGTTTCTGGGGCTGGAGAGTGGAGGGCTGAGGCGGGGAGTCAGGCTGGAAGCCCCATTGCTTTACTCGGCAATCCTGGTGTTCTTCTGAAATATCCCAGAGTCTAGCTGCTTCTGGAAGCTGTTGTCTTAATGTTGAAAGAGATCAGTTGGGCAGTTCTAATTCTCCCCTTTCTTTTGTCCTTTTCTCACCATATAGAAAATTGGAGCCTGCCCTTCAGCCCCTAAGCCCCTTTTGGGAACAGAAAAGTGTGTCTGGGGCCCAGGCTACTGGTGCCAGAACGCAGAGACAGCAGCCCAGTGCAATGTGAGTAGCGCAGCCTGGTGGCCCCACCAGCCTCACCAGCAGGCAGCTCTGAATCCTGCTGTAGCAGGAGCCTCAGTCACCAGATCTCTACCCTGTTCCTATACAGTGGAAACTGAGGCCCTGAATGGCAGGCTTCCTCACCGCCGCCCAGCCAAGGCCGGGCTAACTACGCGATTGCGTTTAGGGAGTGGAGCATGTGGGCTGATATATTCTTTAGCATTTTTTTGCTTTTGTTTTCAGTTCACTTGTGACAGTGTCAGATTTGTACAAGGTCACTCCAGGGATTTCACAAGGCCTGTGGGACTTACTGCCCAGACCCTTGCCCAAGTCCTCCGGTCCTGAGGCATGTTTGTCCTGGCTGCAGCCTGGCCTGAGTCTTCGCTCAAATCCAAGCAGAGCTCTTCTTGAACAGCCCTGAGAGGGGGCCCCTGCCCAGCAGGCTCAGGGTGCCATGGGCACCGCCCTGGCTGGGCAGTCACCAGTTGGGTGACTGCACTGCTTTCTTGGGCGGGGATGTTCGGTCTGGCCCGTTACTTAATGTTTCTTTGCGCAACTTTTTCTTCCTCACTGGGGTTTCTTGTGTGACCGTGTCAGGGGATATTGTGTCATCGCAGGCCACTGTAGGGAAGGGCAGAGGGGCCCACACCCTGGCCATGTTCAGCTCCTTCCTTGAGCTCAGGCTGCAGCCTAGCTACACCATCACCCCCACCCCATGGCACGGTCAGTGGTGGAACTGGTTTTGCCACTGTCCTGGGTAAATGTGCCTATGATCCACTTCTCAAGGCCTGAGCTGTTGGTGAGGAGGTTCCACTTGAGATCTCTGCAGCCAATCAGCAGGATGCCGCACGCCAGGTGGGAGCAGGTAAAGGGCCCGGAGCCGGGCCTGCATGGGCGCTCATCTGCGACACACTAAAGGCCTTTGCATCAGCTGCTCCAACTCTTGCCTCATGGGCCCCTAAAGCTCTGATGGCCATGTGCTCCGTGGTTTTAAATGAGATACTGTCCTTGATCTTCAGTGTCTGGTGCCATCCAGCTAACCTAGGACACATATGGGTCTTGTTTTTGGGTGATGTCTGATACACTAATGGATAAGGAATGGAGTTTGTTGTCTGAAGACTAAACCCAGTTTCCTCTCTCCTGCCAGGCTGTGGAACATTGCAAACGTCACGTGTGGAACTAGAAGGAACATTGCATCTTGCAGAAACCGCAGCATCTTTTCCTACTTGTGTGTCTGGCAGAATGAACGCACAGATCTATTTGACTTTGTTATGAAAATAGGCCCCCCCCCCCCCCCACTCATTGTAGCATTGCTGTCCATGTGGGAGGCAGCCCTGCTGACATAGCTGCTTCAGTGTCCCTTTTCTCTTTGCTCGATGGATGATGACGTAATGTGCAGTGGAGGTCTTGCATGGCACCTACTGGAGGAGGAGAAGGGGCTTTTGCTGCTGGCATGGTTTTCTTGGCAGGAGGCCATCCTCCTCTTCATTTGAGTCTGAGGCTGCCTCCTACCCTAAAGCAGACCCCTCTCCCCTTCCTGTGCCTGTCGGCTGCTGTACAAGGCAGCAAAACCAGTTTTATATGAAAGAGTAGATGCTCAGAATCAGGCTTTTTAAATAATTCCCATTGTAATAGCACAGATTTTGGAAGCAGCCGCTGGTAGCTCAGGGGACAGTGGTGGGGCAGAGGGTTCGCCATGCCTGGGTCAACCCTTGACTCAGCTTTCTCGTGTCTTTCCTGGGGATGCCTTGTCTAAGTTCTGTGGGTTTGGGTGGGAAGGGGGACATCTGCCTAAATGTAGCCTGCTAGCTCTCCAGGGAGTCCTGTGGGCCTGGCTTGTGTGTGTAACCGCGTAAACAGTGGTGGCTGCCTCGTGCCTGCTCTTGCACCCCTCCCCCATCCTACAGATGCTCTTTGGACCTTTCATTTCAAATAAATGTAGATGACAAGCTCCTAAGCCTCTGGCTTCCTGGTAGAGGGTGACAAAGCTGAGGGGTCTGCAGGTGTGGGTGTGCATACCGTCTGGGGTCTTGGCTGCTGTACTTTTCACCACCGAAGCTTCTGTTCCACTTCTGGTTGCCGAGATACCAGCAAAGCCAGTAAGACATGCAGTTGCTATTAAATGGACTTGATTTTTGTTTGTTTTGCACTGAAGTTTCTCTGATTTAACAATAAAGTTCTGTTAACTAGATCTGGGCCTGAGTTTCTGTGACACTTGGCCAGGAAGAGTTTGGTCTCTGAGCCCACGGCCCCTCAGTCCCTAGAAGCCCTATGACTCCTCTCAGTCAGAGAAAGAAAGCAATGTAGGTAAAGAAAAGTCCTGCCTGAGAGAGGCCCCTGAGAGACCAGAGACCAGGCCAGCAGGGGAGCATCTGAAGGTCAGGCCCCACCACCCCTCCATACCCTGCCATCACCCCCACAGGCCAGCCACACAGGTAGTTTACCAGAGCCAGAGTGTATTGCCGGTTCCTCATGAGTTGCTTCTCTTTTTAAACAGACCATTCCAGAAACTTTCACTGAGTACCAGTTAAATCCAAGGGAAAAATATTGAGGGAATAATTTAAAAAAGGAGTACACACAAACACTACATTCAAAACCCAAGGGAGCAGCAGTCATTTCTCTTTATAAGCTGGGCACGTTTGGGAGGCCAGTGAAATGGAGAGAATGTTTGTTCATTGACATTGACCTTGTCCATGGGGGATGGCAAAGATCACTCACTGCTCCACCTGGACGTCCAGCAGGGATGGGGCAGAAATGCAATGGGACTTGAGCTGAAGTTAAGGTGTGGGACCAGTAGGGGATACCCACCTCCCTCCCCCGGGTGTCTGTCTCCTGCTCTGAGGGGCACAGGATCTGTGTGGGGTGGGTGGTACTTGCTGGGATGGAGTGGAAGGGGGAAGGGGGCCTGCTCAGCCCCTTCCAGCTCAGCCTGAGCCGAGTTGGTTCTCAGACTCCTGGGCGCCCAGTAACCCTCCTTACCTTGTCCTTAGACGCCTAGCATTTTTGTTTGGTTTTCTTAAAAAAATAACAGATTTTATGAAGGTAGAGATCAGGTGCTGAATGAGTGTCTGGCAAAAGTGGAATCTGTCCGAGCAGCTCATGTGGCCTGCCAGGGCCAACCCAAGGTTGTCCCCACAGTACTGGCCTGGGGAGGGGGCCACGGCCCTGCCCCTGCGCTTGCCCTGGGAAGGGGTGGCGGGACGGGCGCTGCTCACACCAGGGAGGTTCCCCTGTCCAGTCACAGCTCCGTGATCTCCAGGGGGCTCTCCATGATCACATCTCGAAGCTTGTGCAGGGGCGTGGATTTGGCGGACTCCGTGCGGGCGTTGCGCTCGAAGGCTGTGGCCTCTGCGGCAGTCAGTGTCTCCAGCGAGCGGCCCAGGCCCTTCTGGTCGTCCTCAGGCAGGCTGTTGAGGTCGGTGGCCAGCAGCGTGCCTGTGCTGCCGTGCACCACGTGGATCCCGTCGGGCCCCTTGAGCTCCACAGGCGGCTTGTGGCAGAAGCGCAGGCTGCCCTGGCCTGGGCTGCGGTCCCCCGGCTCCTCGTCCAGCTCAGTCTGGATCAGCTGCAAGAGGCCGGGACCCCACATGCTCAGGGCCCTGCCCCAAGGAGCGAGCAGGTGGGTGGCCCCAAAGCGCCACCTGCTACCTGCCTGTTTCCTCCCTACCTCCCGCAAGGACCCTGGGGCTCCTGCCATAGCAGGCCTGTCAGCCTGTGTCAGTGTTTCTCAAACTGAGTGCAAAGGGGAACCGTGGAGGCGTTCTCAGGAGCATGGGCTTCCTGTGGAATCTTTAATTTTCTATATTCACTCTGATGCTCTACAAAAATCCTGTGATGCAGTTGTGGTATCTGGGTTTGTTACCAAGTTGGCCTCAAGCAGAATAAGCTCGAATTGTGTCCAGGTAGAAAGTGTCCACAGGACAAGTTGGAGGGGATACGTGGGGTGTGGTAGAGACGTGCAGATGGCACTTCTGTCCCGTGTGGGCCTATTCCGCTTCAGCCTATTCCTCCTGGGAATTTGGGCCTAGCTAGGAATCAGTTTCTAGATACAGTCTGGCTTTTGAAAGTGTTGACATAATCATTACAGGCACACACGTAGTGGGGGGCAGAGAGAGAGAGAGAGGCACACCCCCAGGACTGGGGCACGGCACACAGCTCCCGGCCACCCGGCCGGCTACCTCGGAGATGGAGGAGTGGCAGGAGGAGGCTTTTTGCACCATCCGCTGTGCAAAGAGCTTTTTGAGCCGCAGGTAATCCTCCAGGACCACCTTCAGCAGCGAGCCCTGGTGGAGGGAGAGGGTTAACCCCCCACCGAGGCCCTCCCCTACCTGCCCCACCCCTCGCCCACTCCTGGGAGTCAAGGGTGCACAGGCGTCCGGTCCCAGGGCAGAGGATCAGAAGCAGAGCCTGGTGACAGTGGCCAGCCAGAACCCACGTGGGCTCACTCTTGAGGCCTGGCCTCGAGGCCACCGCAGGCTGGACAGCTCCCTAGCAGCCCCCGTGCCCGGGCCCCTCTGTGGCTGTGGTGTTTTCACCCCAGTGGAGGGTAGGTCTAGCTGACCCTGGCGTGTCCACCTCCCCGTATCCTCTAGCGTGGGGTCCAAGTCCAGCCAGGGCTGGGCACAGGAGCCTGGGGGGAGGGCTCACCTTGATGGGGCCCTCCCGAATGATCTGGCCCAGCTTGGCAATGTTGTCATACTCCTGGATGGCTGCCCGCAGGTATCGGTCATCGTCAGGCTTGACCGCTGCTGGTTCGCGTCCGAAAGTTCCCTGGGGAGAGGGGACGTTAGCTGGAGCAGAGGTATACACCACACACAGACAGGTTAGGGGACCCTGCCCCCGAAGAACCCAGCTCCTTGGCCAGAGGCAGCAAAGACCCACCCCTTCCAACCCCGTCCCTCACCATGGCCCGTACACGCCGCCCCCTGCCCCGCTCTGGCCCGGGCTCACGTGGGTGCGTGTGGGGCTGTTCCACAGGTCCGCGATCTCGCTCAGGTTCTCTGGCAGGTCGTCCTCGTGCTCGGCCTGCGCGGCCAGCTCCAGGTTCCGACAGAAGGGATCCAGCCACACGGGGTTGGCTCTGCCATTGGGGAGCGGAATGGGGTGGGGCAAGGAGGGAGGCAGGTGCCCGTCCAGCCTCAGCCCTCCCTGCTGTCCGTTTCCCTGGCCACCTGTAGTGCCTTCTAGTTCTGTAGCAGAACTGGAGGTTTGGGGTCACGGGAAGCCGGCCCCCTGGCCATGACACCCCCAGCCTAGGATCCCAGTCCTCCTAGAACCAGGGTGACAGAGGCCTCATCCTGCACCGGGTGCCCAAAGTCTGTGTACACCCCCTGGAGCTTGGGGCTGGCCCGGGATGGGGTTTCGGAGGGTGGAGAGAGAGGGGCAATCAGTCCACCAGGGGGCGCCCACACCCCAGGTGTCAGCCAGTCTGTGCTCCCTCAGCACTGGGGAAACTGAGGGCATCTTCCTCTCGCGCTGGGTCCCCAGGCCTCCCCGCAAAGGGAACTGGCAGTGCTCGAGGACTCCACTCACCCATCAAAGGAGTACTTGTTGGTGTTAGGCATGTCCATGATGTCGATGAAGCCGCGGTTCCCTGCAGGGAGAAGGGTCACAGTGCAGAGGGAAGGGGCTCAGGCAGCCTTATGGGGGCGCCGGGGCCCCCCTCCCCTGGCCCCACGGCCCTCACTCACCTGCTGAGCCAGCCACGATGGCTTTGAGCTTCCTCTTGTGTCTGGAAAGAAGCAGAGAGAGGCGCTGGTGAGGGAGACCGGGCTGGGCTCGCGTCTCAGGGCTGGTGGCCCTGCCTGCCTCTGGGCTGTCTGGGAGCAGGCGGTCAGCCCCCAGCCGGGGCGGGAGTGGGGGGACACTCACACGGTCCTGTAGTACCAGTTCATGAGGACAAAGAGCATGGCGGCCAGGAAGAGGAGGATGGCCAGGACAATGATCGCCATCTGTGGGAGAGCAGGGCCAGGCATGACCCTGGGGAGACAGGGGCCGTGGGGGGAGGGCGGGTGTTGGGGGGTGAGGTGGGGGAGTGGGGCTGCCACCCTACCTGCAGGGCGGACATGTCGTCGGGCAGCCGGGCAGAGATGGCAGGCTGCACGTCCAGCACGTTGTAGTTCCGGAAAAGATTCCGCAGCTGTTCCTTGTTCTCGTCGATCATCTGGATGACCCTGGGCGAGGGGCAGGGGCCTCAGCTCCCACCCTCGGCCACCCCCCAAGAGCCGCTCCCCGGGACAGTCTGCTCTGCTCCCACCCCCAGCCCAAGTTCGCCGCCCCAGGCTGCACAAGATGAAAGCCCACCTGCCTAGGACCGCCGCGTGTCCCACGGGGCTCGTACCTCCACGCAGGACCCCAGGGACCCTCCCGTCCCCAGGTGGTGGAGTAAGGCTCAGAGAGACAGAGCTCTGCTCACACCCCCAAACTCTGCTCTCCCCGCCAGCCCTGGGAGAGGGCCCCACACAGCGGGCCGGGTGGTGCTGTCTGCGCCTCTTTGGTGGGACCTCCCCAGCTGTAGGGCGAGGAGGCAGACAGACAGTCCCACGGTCCAAGAAACGGTGCCCGCTCACCGGTCCACGTCCAGGATGCGGTTGGTGTCACGGTTCACCACGTGGATGAGCAGTTCCGTCTGCGCGAAGTTCACCCGCCCCTTCTTGTCCACGTGGAACTAGGTGAGAAGGGGCATTGTGGGGTGTGGCCACCACGGCGTGGGTAGGGGGCAAGGAAGGGGGACGGGCAGGCCTCTTCCGGGAGCCCCTCCCATCCTTCCCTGCTAATAGACACGTCACTACTGAATGCTCACTGAGGACCAGGCACAGTGCTCATCACTTCACCCACGTTGGGCCAGGCACTATGTATTAGTCCCATTTTACAGATAAGGAAACTGAGGCCTAGAGACCTGGGAGAACTGTCTCAAAGCCACACTGCCAGGAAATGGCCAAGAGAGGTATATGCCCCCTTTTATGCCCTGAACTTTCCATAAAGCCCTGTCCTTCCTTGCGGCCTGGCCCCCCTCTTCTCCCTCCACTGCCCCGTTGCCAGGGTGGGTCTCATGGGGCACCTGCACGTCGTCAGTGTTGACGATGGCACCGGTGATGTTGGACAGCAGGCGGATGAACTCTTCCTCGAAGCCACGCACGCGGTCCGGGATCTCGTTAATGACGATCTTGACGCGCTGGTCGTCCCTCAGGATGTAGATGCCGATGATGGCTGTGTCGTTGTGGCCTGCCAGGTCTCGGGCCACTATGTCCACCACAAAGTAGCCAGGGCTGTAGGCCATAAAGAGGTCGAAGGTGCGCAGGATGCCGTCCACACTCCCTGCGGGAAGAGCCGGAGGGCGGGGCAGAGCTCAGCTCAGGGGTTACCCCGTGCCCCTGGACCCCCCGGCAGGGGGCAAGGGCCCTGGGGCAGGCAGGCACACCTAGGGGACAAAGCACAAATGCCCACAGGGCCCAGCAGGGAGCAGAGGTGACAGATGAGTGGGAAGAGTGCCCGTCTGAAGGGGCGGCGGCTCAGGCCGCAGCTTGGCTGGTTACTGTCGTGACAGAGTGCACCTGTGCCGCCAGACCTCGCACTTTTCCTAGAGAAAACGAGCGTTCTCATTCTCATGTGAAATCCTCTTGTTTTAAACCATTGCCTACGTTTTAATTTAAACACTCTGCATATTAAATAGAACACAACTGTGGGCTGCATTGGCCCAAGGATGACAAGTTTGTGACTGCTGTCCCATGCTGGGGTGCCATGGACCACTTCTGAGCACCCTTAGTGTCTCTCTCTCCTTCTCTTTCAAACATGTGTACTTCAGAATTCCACGAACAAAGAACAGAGATGACCAGAGGTGATACAGCATAGCCTTCTCTTAAAAGACAGCAGACCTGGCTTTGAAATCTGCTACTTTCTAGCTGTGTGACCTTTAGCAAGCTATTTAACCTCTCTGTGCTTTGGTTTATTAAAATAAGAGCAGTGAGGCTGGACGTGGTGGCTCACACCTGTAATCCCAGCACTTTGGGAGGATGAGACAGGAGGATTGCTTGAGGCTAGGAGTTCAAGATCAGCTGGGGCAATATAGCAAGACTCTGTTCTCTACAAAAGATTTAAAAATTAGCCAGGTGTGGTGGCTCATATGCTTGTAACCCTAGCAACTCAGGAGGCTGAGGCAGGGGGATCGCTTGAGCCCAGGAATTCAAGGTTGCAGTGAGCTATGATCATGCCATTGCACTCCAGCCTGGGTGACAGAGTGAGAGTCTGTCTAAAAAAAAAAAAAAAAAAAGAAGCTATGAGAACTCAAGGGATGGCATCTTGAACTAGACCTCATAGGATGGGGGCGGCATATCTGAAGGCAGAGATGGGCGTCAAAATGGCCAGGAAATTAAGGCAGAAGGGTCAAAGGCCAGGGGAAGATGGAATAGAGCAGGCCAAGGGAATGATAAACAGTTCAGCTAGGTTGGGGACAGTAGGTGGTGGAGCAAGCAGAAAGAAGGATTAGGAGAAAGACCTAGTAAGCCATGAACGCCAGGCCAAGGAATCCTCCTGGCATTCAAGACTGGCATACAGATAGGACATGTGTAGAAAAAGAAGGGAGAAAAGCCTTGGGACCTTGGGAAGTAAGGTAATGTGACACCCAACAAGGGCACTTTCTAGAGCCTGACCTAGAGAGTCTCAGCCATCCACATAGCAAATGCACAAGCAAGCTTGCATATTTTTAGGCATTTAACCTAAGTGTGCTCTTTGATTTCTGGCTGCCCAGTGCCTACCATGATGCCTGACACACAGGAGGGTGAAGTGCACAAATGGAAAAACAGGAAGATATAATGGAAAGGAGAAGAGACAGATGGAGAGAGTGATGAAAGGGTGGATGGATAGGAAAATGGATGGATAGATAGAAGGAAGGTAGATGGAAGAAGGACAGATGGATGGAAGGATGAATGGAGGAAGGATGAATGAATGGATGGATAGACAGGTGGAAGGGTAGATGAATGTATGGATGAACAGATGGATGGAAGGGTAGATGAATGGATGGATGAACAGATGGATGGAAGGGTAGATGAATGGATGGATGGCAGATGGATGAATGGATGGATGAATGGAAGGCTAGATGGATGGATGGATGGATAGATGGACGGATGGATGGATAAATAATAGATGGATGAGGAGACAAGAATAAAGAAAGGAAGAACAGGTGGGTAGATGTAGAGATGGCACAAAGTAGAACAGCTCAATGGATGCCGGATGAATAGGATGACACAACTGGCTAGAGGGCCACCCATATATCCTGTGGTGCTCACACAGCCCCCATCTCCACAGAGATAGGTGTCGAAATGGCATGCCAGGAAATTAAGGCAAAGGGGTAAAAGGCCAGGGGAGGATGGAGTCCCTTGCAGGCCACCCATGTGCTGCAGGCTCCTACCCATGGTGAAGACCTGGCCCACATCTTCAGAGTCGTTGGCAAGGGCCCGGAAGTAGTGGATGGCCAGAATGCTGTAGAAGACGAGGCTGTTGTTGCCGATGTCTGCGTCCAGGGCCAGCACCTGGATCAACTCCGAGCCCACTTTGGCATCGGTGGCCACCCCTGCAGGAACGGCAGGAGGTGTAAGTGGCAGGGCAGGGGCCACCCCACGCCCGTGCCCAGACTCCAGTCCCTGCACCTGCAGTGTACTCAGCCTTGGTGAAGCGTGGTGGCTGGTCGTTGATGTCCTCCAGCACGACGCGCACCTCCTGCAGGGTGAGGTCAGCCAGCAGGTCGAGGGCTGGGGAGGGTCCACGGGGAGGCGTCCAGCTGCGGTTGCTGGAGGCCTTGACGATGAAGGAGAAGACGGCCTCCCGCTCCCGGTCCAGGTCCCGCAGCACCAGCAGGCGCCCGTCGGGCTGCAGATGGAAGTTCTTCTCTTCG
Source organism: Mirza zaza (assembly GCA_008750895.1). NCBI lineage: Eukaryota > Metazoa > Chordata > Mammalia > Primates > Cheirogaleidae > Mirza > Mirza zaza. Next base: position 75,051 of record VSMD01094989.1, on the reverse strand, counting down.
TTGCCGGCTGGGGGTGGGAGCATGGCACAGGGTGAGGGGCCAGGGCATTTTGGGTCATCTCCAGCCCCAGGGTGGGTAAGGGCGCTAGCTCCGTCAGGCCCCACCTGCGATGAAGTAGTACACAATAGCATTGGGGCCCTCATCTGCGTCCACGGCGCCCGTCACGTTGCCCACGAGGGTGCCGCGTGGCGAGTGCTCAGGCACCGTCAGCAGCTGGTACTGGGGGCTGCCTTTCTGCAGGGGGAAGGGAATGTTGTCACAGGAGGCCACACTGAGACCCCAGTCCCTGCTGGGGGCCCTGGGCAGTGACTGTGTGGCTACCGAGGGAGTCTACTGTCCAGGCCTTATGGGGAGAGGAGAACTGCTGTAACCTCAAGGGGACAAGGGCAGGGTCTGGGGACCGGAGCTCTGCCTCAGGGACTGTCACCCAGTGATGTCCTCCATGCGGGCAGGGCTGGGCTTGGCATGTTCTCTGAAGCATCCCAGCACCTGACCGAGTCTAAGTAAGGGGCACATACGTACTCTCATGTGCACATGCGTATGTACACACTCACACTCAGATTACAGGGAACATCCCATCCCACGTACACACAAGCAGGAAAAACAACCACACCAGAGAGCTGGAGTCCAAACAAGGGGCCTCAGCCCTGCCGTTCAATTTCATCTCAGCCCCACCTCAATAAATCCGAGCTGATCGTCATGCTCTGTGTGTGTGTATGCATGCTTGTGTGCACATGTGTGCAAATGCCAGATCAGCTCCACGAGTCAGGCGTTTTGGTCTGCTTTTTAACCACTGGTTAGTGTCTTGAAACAGTGCTCAATACAGTAAACCACAGCTGCTCAATAAATGGTTGTTCTTGCATGAAGTGCATGCGGACAGGTGTTTCCGTGTCTAACCTAATGTGTATTCCGGCAAAGTGTGTACAGGGGAGTGTGTGCAGCTGTGTGCTTGCTGGCAGGTGTGTGACTGGTGCAGGGGAAAGGCAAGCTCACTGGAGGCCTCACGAAGATTGGCTCATTGTCGTCAATGTCCTCCAGGGCCACCTGCAGCGGCTGCATGGTCTCATATGGCACCGGCTGGCCCAGGTCGCTGGCCACCAAGATGATCTGGGAGCGAAGAGCGCAGAGGGGAAGGCTGAGGGGGCGCTCCGGGTGGGAGGTCGGGCCCTGCGCAGAGGGAAGCCCCGCCCCCAGAGGGAAGCCCCGCCCTCCCCGCGCCGGCCCCGCCCTTACGCTGTACAGCGCCTGCTTCTCCCGGTCCAGGCGCTGCGCCGTCTGGATGAGGCCGCTGACCGGGTCGATGGTGAAGTACTCCCAGTCCCGGTTGCCCGCCGTCTTCAGGAAGCTGTAGCGCACCGCCCCGTTGAGGCCCTCGTCCTTGTCCGTGGCGTAGACCTCGTACACGTTGGAGCCCAGTGGGATCTCCTGTGGGGGTATGGGGAGGGTGGACATCGGAGGGAATCCCAGCTCCCAGGCCCCACGGAGCTCTCGCTCTTCCTCCTGCCGCGGAATGTCCTCGCCACCTTCCAGCACCCTGCTTGGCTGGACTCTGGTGGATTCCAAGCATCTACTATTTCCTCTCTGCCTTCCTCCCCACCCTGAGCCAAGGACTGTCCACTGACACTCCAGCCTGGGATCTACATGCTCCAAGCTCCCTCCGTCCCTCCAGTCCCATTGCATGCTGAGGTTTAGGGGACAGAAGGAGAATCCAAAAGCTGAAGCCACAGCCACCCTTTGTCTGTCTTGCTGTCTCTGCTACCCTGACCACAGGCACTCTGAGAATCCCCAGGCAGCACCATTCATCTGGTGGGGTGCCCGAGAATGGGGGACCCGGGCAGGTGGCATGGTGGATAGAGATTGACCACTAGGTCTTCTGTTACCAATCCCCCATGGAACCTGGACATACCTCTTCACCTCTCTGAGCTCAGTCTCCTGAATGCCCTTAAGTCTAAGGTATCAAAAAGCCTAATTGATATCGGACAGTGACCCACGATAAGGCTGCCCATGGCAAAAGAAAAAGAGCACATTTCTTTGCTTTTAGTTGAAAAATTATCAGCTCAGCATGGTTTCATTGTTTATACCATTGATCATGACAAGCAGAAGTTCCAAATGGCAGTTATATCTAATTAATAAAAAGTGGGATGACAAATAATTACTTAATAAATGCTGGTCGTTCGGGAGGCATAAATCTTTCCAAATATGGAGCCCTTGAAGGAAAATCTTAGTAAATGGAGGAGCCTTTGGTGAGGAAAAGACCTAGATTATTATTAATTTATACCCTCCTCTTTCCACAAAAAAGATCTGAAGCAGCTGACAAGGATATATAAATAATAAGATTGAACAAGTTAAAAAGTTAGGGTAAAGGAAAAAATGGTTGGCAGGAAGATGGAAGCTGAAGGGTGGGAGGCAAAGTGTGTACCCCGAGTCTCTGCAGGCTCATTCAAGGTGGGCTGACCACTCTGAGCTCCCTAGTGGGCAGAGCAAAGACTGCTCAGTCATTGAAAATGTGAAACTAGACACAAGGTAAAAACAAATCCTAAGGTAAAAAAAACCACAATGTTTCTCAGAGCTCAGCCCTGGGAAAGTTTTCTCCCGTAGGACCTCAAACAGTGACAAGAAGGATTTAGCAATGACATTCTGAGACGTGGAGACTTGCTGGAGTTTGGGGAACAAAGAACAAGTGGGAGACTCCCTAATTGTCCCACCAAGGAGCATTGTGGGCTTGGGTGGCGTAGGAGAAAGAGAGAAGAGCAGAACTTCCCTATCTTATATATGGCAATTTAGACCAAGGAATGGAAGAAGAATTGGAGAGATTCCAGAACCTCGGCCACTTCCCCTTGTTTCTTGTTGTGACGCTTGTGTTCAGCTCCCAGGCCGTCTCAGCACTGGTATCAGCAGGAACAGCAGACAGACAGAGGGGGCCTGTGTGTTTATTTTGAGACGAGTGTGGGGGAAGTGGGTCGTGGGGGAGACTGTCCTTGGTAGACATCTAGGAGCAACACGTGGGCTTTTACTATTATTAGTCCTGTTTTGCAGATGAAAAAACTGACTTGCTCAAGGTCATTGGCCTGGTAAGCAGTAGAGTTAGACTTGAACCCAAGACCTTTTGCTAGCATGGCCTGTACCACTAACCACTGCTCAATACTGCCCCGTGTGGCACCGGGCACATCTGCTGTCTTCTCTGGCCTGTTCCCCCACCTTGACAATGGGATCCTTCCACTCTCCTAGGCCATGGCTGCTGCGGGATGAAGAAGAGGGCCGGATGCTGGCAGGGGATACCAGAAGGAAGTCCCCGGGGGACAGGAGTACCTCTCTGATGTGGAGGATGGTGCCGTTGGGCGGGCGCACGAAGACAGGGCGGTTGTCATTGACGTCGATGACCTCCACCAGGAGCATTGTGGTGCCCCAGAGTGGGGGCTGCCCGCCATCCGTGGCCACCACGGTCAGGTTGAACCTCTCGTAGGACTGCAGTGGCCGCTGTGTGGTCACCAGGCCCGAGTCCATGTCCACGTGGAAGGCATCTGGCGGGCGGGGCAGGAGAGCAGGGCGTGGCCCTGACTGAGGCATCCTTCCCATCCCTCCTCCTCCTCCTCCTGGCGGGGGCTGCAGGCATGGCAGCCTGCCCCCATACCCCACCTCTTGCTGAGGTATCCCGAGTGTCTAGGGAAGGCTACACACCCACGCCGGGGCCCTCCAGCGAGTAGGTCAGCTCCCCGTTGGGGCCTTCGTCCTGGTCAGTGGCCATCATGGTGATGACCGAGGTGCCTGGTGGTTCGTTCTCGTACACGCTCGTGCTGAACTGGGGCTTGGAGAACTGCGGCCGGCAGTCGTTGACATCCAGCACTTGGATCACCACCTGCGGGCGGAGGTCAAGGCCAAAAGGTCAGGAGCATGATGGGGCTGCCTCAGGGAACCTGGTCACCCAGGCATACGCTCGGGTAGAGGAGGGACAGGCACCACCTTGGGAGGGAGCCACCGTCTTCCGATGTGTTGGAGTCTGACCTAAGGACTGCCTTGAGCCTCAGTTTCCTTATCTGTACAAGGGGGACAGTCGTGTCTTATCTCTCACACGTGATGATGTGTGCTAGACCCTCAGCGTGGGGCCTGACTCGAGGACATACTCAGCAATTAAAACCAGGTTAACAGGTAATCCGCACCTGCGCCCTGAGGCAGGAACCCTCTTACCTGCCCACCCACAGCCCTCTGTCCTCGCTACTCCCCACAGTGGCCTGTAACTCTGGCTCTGATCTCTGGACCTTAATGCCGATCGCTGGGATTCGTCCACTCCCTAAGGGCCCTGTTGACCAAGATCTGTGTCTGGCCTGAGACCTGGCTTCCCCTGCTGACCCCCCAGCCCAGGGCAGGCTGTGTGGACACAGCAAACCCTGGCTGCCATGGCCCCGCCTGTCCACGTCCTCGTTGGAATCAGAGCCTTTCACAGTAGTGATTTTTTTTTTTTTTTGAGACAGAGTCTCACTTTATTGCCCAGGCTAGAGTGAGTGCCATGGCGTCAGCCTAGCTCACAGCAACCTCAAACTCCTGGGCTCAAGTGATCCTGCTGCCTCAGCCTCCCAAGCAACTGGGACTACAGGCATGCGCCACCATGCCCGGCTAATTTTTTTTTTTATATATATATTAGTTGGCCAATTAATTTCTTTCCGTTTATAGTAGAGATGGGGTCTCGCTCTTGCTCAGGCTGGTCTCGAACTCCTGAGCTCAAACAATCCGCCCACCTCGGCCTCCCAGAGAGCTAGGATTACAGGCGTGAGCCACCGCGCCCGGCCCACAGTAGTGATTTTTAAGACCCCCTTTCAGTGCACGGAGCACGTTCAAGCCACCTCATCTCCCGGGTCCTCATCCCCACACCTGCACCTTCCTTTGCAGATCTGACACCTGCAGCTCAGAGAGGTTAACTGACAAATGCAGTTTGCTCAGCTAGTAGAACCTTAGTCTTCCGACTCTAAATACTGTGCTTTTCCCAGCACGGCACGTGTGTGCGTGACAGGGACGAGAGTCAGGTATGTGTGATGCTTCCAGCCTTTTCCCTCCACCTGCTGAAGGGGACTCTCGGCTCATTGGCTTCTCCCCACCGCACCCTCCACCCCCGGCTCAGGAGAGTTTCCTGTGGGCAACCAGGTTACTGTGAGGGACACGTGGCAGATGAGTTCAGGAAGGCAGGGGGTGGGGGCAGAAAGGAGCGAGATGAGACAGAGAGAGCAAAGCTTCGAGGCGTGGGAATTTGGGTGGACAAGGGGAGATGCTGGCCTCACAGCAACTGTGTGGACACTGGATTGGGACGGGAATGGGGCTGTGAATCTGACTCCTCGTTAGTATTCTTTAACAAACTTAGATGACTGCTTTAATTTATGTGGGGCTACTGGGCTGCGTTTCTTTCAGTGGGGCGCTACGGCAACACTGAGCCACGTGGAGCCCCAGGACTTATTTGGGTTTCCCCCAGGTGTGGTTAGCTGCCTTGGCAATCAATGGTTTGGCACAAGAGATTCTCCCAGAGTCCCTGCCTTCCTAAGCCACAGCCATTGTGACCCACCCAGTCACCCTCTTGCCTTCTCCTTCCTGCCACCATGTCTCTGAGGGGCCTGGGGGGCTCTACTCTCACTCTGCAGCAGTCACTTGCTAAAGGCTTTGCTTGCTGCCTCCACAACCCCAGGCTCAGGTTGGCACCCCTTACCTGCACCGAATTTTCTCGACGGTTGCTGGCTACATCCCCAGGATTGTCTTTGGCCAAGGCAGTCAGGATATAGAGGTCCTTCTTCTCCCGGTCCAGAGAGGATAGCACATAGATGTCACCCTAGTAGGGAAAGGTGGCTTTTGGTCCTTTAATTATTCAACGGATACTTATTGAGCATCTACTATGGCCAGACACTGTTCTGGGCTCTGGAGATACAGCACTGGACGAGAGACAGTAGCCCCTACCCCCAGAGAGCTCCCATCCTTCTCACCCTCACCACCCTAAGCTACCTGGAGATGGGGTGATCAGCCCAGTCTGGAGCTAACTGCCTGACCAGGGCTTGGTATACAGTAGGTACTCCATAAATACTCATTCTTCTTAATGCCAGGCCAGGAGCCATGTCTGATTGTCCACACCAAACAGGAAGGCATGAACCCTGCTGAAAGGGCAGAGTGCCGGGGGATGTGGGCAGAGAGGGGCAGTGGGAGGGAAAGTCTAGTTCCAGCCTCAGTGACCGGGGAAGGCCCTGCCTGACCACGCAGCCCCAGGCCACTGGGCTCCCTCCCTATACTGAAAATAGCAGCTTCGAACCACTTAGTACACATTTGAAATCATCACCCATCTATTCTCCTGAATTTCTGCTCTTGAGGTCTGAGACTCAGGAGAGCATGGGGAATGCACCCTTTGGGGCATCTTCCCTTCCCCAGCACTGAGTATAGGGCCTTGTATCCAGTAGGTGCTCAAACACTGTGTCCACTTTCTGCAGCCATCCCAGGCCTACCTTTTAACAGTTTATTTTTTCTTTTCTTCTTCTTTTTATTTTCTTTCTTATTTTTTGAGAAAGTCTCACTCTGTTGCCCTGGCTAGATTTCAGTGGGGTCAGCCTAGCTCACAGCAACCTCAAAGTCCTGGTCTCAAGTGATCCTCCTGCCTCAACCTCCCGAGTAGCTAGGACTACAGGCATGTGCCACCATGACCGGCTAATTTTTTCTATTTTTTTAAAATTATTTTTATTTTTTTATTTTTTTGAGACAGAATCTCACTCTATTGCCCAGGCTAGAGTGCCATGGCATCAGCCTAGCTCACAGCAACCTCACACTCCTGGGCTCAAGCGATCCTCCTGCCTCACCCTCCCGAGTAGCTGGGACTACAGGTATGTGCCACCATGCCTGGCTAATTTTTTCTATATACTTTTAGTTGGCCAATTAACTTCTTCCTATTTTTAGTAGAGACGGGGTCTCACTCTTAACTCAGGCTGGTCTCGAACTCTTGACTTCCAGTGATCCTCCCACCTCGGCCTCCTAGCATGCTAAGATTACAGGCGTGAACCACCTCACCCAGCCTCTTTTGACAGTTTCAAAAAGCAGACCTTAATCAGGTTTTTCAGTCTGGAGAGAATACATCCCAGAAGTTGTCCCACAAAGATCTAGTTCCAAAAGCCTATTTCTAAAAGTCCATGTCTGCTGGGACAGAAAGGCTGCAGTCTACAGGATGTCTGGGACTCTGAGAACAGGGTTTACTAAAGAACTTGGTTAAAGAACTCCCGAGGCTACAGATGTCCAGGTGGCAGGACCCAGAAACACGGCGATGACTGCGGGAGTTTCGGTGGCTTCGCGGCCCATGACGCTGGGCCCTTCCCACTTCCAGAGCCCAGGCCTGCATCACGCGCTTACCGTATCGGGGTTGACGGCAAACTTGCCCTCTCCGTCCCCAAGGCTGTACTCGATGAGGGCGTAGTTGCCCGAGTCGGCATCTGTAGCAGTGACTGTCAGGATGACTGTGCCCACAGGCACGTCCTCGAAGATGGCCTCCTGAAGCGCGGCGGGCAGGGAGAGAGAGTAGGACACAGTCAGCCCTAGAGCCCTCGCCTGGCCCCGGGGACGACGATGAGGGGAGCCAGAGCATCCATCAAGCGGCTCATGGGCTGGGCGCTCCCGGGGGCTTCGAGGCTGGCAGGTGGGAGTGGAAGACACCCAGACCCCAAGGAATGGGCACAGGCCCTGGACCCGGCCTGTTGGGCTGCCCCCACCTGGTAGGAAGGCTGGTCGAAGATGGGGTTGTTGTCATTGATGTCCACGACCTCCAGGTAGACAGGGATCTCAGCAGCGCGGGGCGGGGACCCATTGTCCGAGGCCCTCACGGTGAAGTTGAGCCAGTGCACCTCCTCATAGTCCACGGTCCGGTTGGCAATGACCTTCCCTGAGACACAGAGGCAGCCACTGCCATTTTGGCCTCACTCACGACAGCTTTCCGAAGTCTGAAGGGAAGGACCTGGAGCTCCGGGGGCAGCTGTGGCCCCTTGAAGAGGAGGGTGGCCAAGCAGCACTGCCCAGTGGCAGGCGAGAGGGCTGGGAGGGGCCGGCGTCCAGCTGCTATCATTATGGGGGGTGAGAAAGCTTCTCACAAGCCAAAGGGATGGACATCAGCACGCCCGGGACTCTTCCCTCTGGGCTCTCCTGCTCCCTGAGTGGTAGTAACAGTAGGAGCCTGGGAGGCGGACAGGATCGATTCCAGGTTTCTGGCAGACATCAAGGGGGCTTCCAGCCCAGCCCAGGACCAGGCACGCTGTCCTTTCTCTAGTTTGGGAATCTGGGAGTGGACGGGGTGCTGGCCACTGAGGGGCTGGGTGGGGCCCCGGCTGGAGGGTGAGAAGCAGGCCACGGTCCCTCTCAGGGGCTAAGCGGGCAGAGACGTGTGTCCCCCAGCCCTCCTCTGGCAGATTTCAAACCTACCCGCTGAGGAGTCTTCCAGCTGGACGTAGCCCAGGGGCTCGAGGTCCAGCAGGGTGTAGGTGATCAGCCCGTTGAGGCCCTTGTCGGGGTCCACGGCTGCCACAGCAATGAGCGTGGTCCCCGGGGTGGCCCCTTCCAGGATCCGCTCTGTGTAGTAGGTGATCCCGAAGGGCTTGAACTGGGGCGTGTTGTCATTGACATCTAGGATGTTGACTGTCAGCTTGGCTGGGGACCAGGAGACAGGTGCCAGTGTGGCCAGGCCAGGCCTTGCCAAGCCTCAGCCAAGCCAGAGGATGGCAGCATCTCTCAGCCCTCCTGGGACCCCCTGAGCATTGACCTCCCCCACCTCAGGCTGAGGCATGTGGCCCTGTCCTCTGGTCTGGCCACTCACTCCTTCATAAGGGGAAGGGCTGGTGACCTCGGTGGAGCCCCTGGCCCCTCCTGTGCCCGTTTCCTAACCCGCTCAGTGAGATAGGACCAAGATGATCTTTAAGACCCGATATCCCATCTGAGCTGTCCTCTCCACGTAACCAGCCTGGGCCCTTTATCTTCTGAGCTTGAGACACAGAAGAGATGACCAAGTGTGCCCTTCCTTCCGGAACACATGGGCCTCGGGGCCGTGGTGATAAGCAGCCAACGTCTGCCAGGCTGGCCCCCACCACAGCGGCTGTCCTCGCGCATGGCAGAGGGGACTGAGCCCACCCCATCCCACTGCCCCACCCACCCCCGCTCTGGCAGACCCTCTGGCCTTGCCTCGGGTGGCCCATGCCCCACCCTCAGGGGGCAGCACGGGGGCCCTCTCTTCCCCACAGTCACTGTCCTTGCTGCCTGCTCCCTCTGTGCTGACCCTTGGGGCTTCCTATCAGATCGCGGGGTTCCTGCCTCCCATCCCAGCCGCAGCCACCAGTTCTGACAAGCGGACTCGGACCTGCGTCTCCGCAGCCCAGCCTTCCTCAACCCCCTTGCAGGCCTCCCCACGCCACCTCCCCACGCCGCGCTGTGGGCTTCAGCTCCCACACGGTGCTGAGCTCTGCGTTACCACTGCCACCCTGGGCCTCGCTGTGGCCGCCACCTCCTAGGCCTCAGGTGTCGCCCGACTCCTGCTGGGGCCTGTCGCCCCCGGCCTGATTGGCTCTGAGTAACAACGAGAGACGTCTGCAGGGGAGCCTTACCGTTTGGCACGCTGACAGAGCGCTCTGGTAGGTCGCTGGCGTTGTCAATCACCGAGAGAGTGACCTCATAGGTGGCAACAAGCTCCCGGTTCAGGGGGGACTTCACCATTACAGAGCCTGCGGAGGGGGCCAAGCCAGGTTCAGCCTGAGCAGAACCCCTGAAAATCTGGGCCCCCAGGAGTGCTCTCCTCCCAGTCCCCACAGAGGGCGACGATGCCCGGCGGACCCTGTCACGTGCGGCCGGCCTGGGCCCCCAGCTGCCCACACAAGCCGGGCACTCGGTGTGCACTAGCCGCGCCTCCCGGCAAGCCATTTACCCCTCTGCATCTCCGGTAATCACAGTGCTGGCCGCACTGAGCTACTTTGAGGATTAGAAAACTTACACGAGTTTCCATTTGTAAAGAACTTAGAAGTAGCACGTGGCACACGGAAAGTGCTACATGCTTGCTCGGTAAAAATCTGTATATTCTACAACAGCGTGAACGCACCTAACACTACCGAACTGTATGCTGAAAGACGGCCAAGGTGAATTTTGTTACGTGTGTTTTATCACAATTTTAAAGAAAATGCTCATAGTCTAGGGAGATCAAGTATAAAGGAGGGTCATGGCAGCTGGAAAGCCCCGAAGGGGTCCATGGAGGGGACAGTGGTGGGACAGGCTGTATACCTCAGGCCCACCCCTTTGTCTCAATGACGCGAGTGAAATGGGCTGATCGTGGGATAGACGCATGGGTCCTATGTTAGTCTCAGCCAAGAGTTTCCTTCTCTTCTACCCACTGCCTCTCAAAGTCCCTGCCTGCTCCCCAAATCAGAGAGGAACCTTCCAGAAGCTTGGGCTTGGCCTGGATGGAACTAGTTTGGCCGACCTCAGAGCTGGCTTTCCTGGGACTTTTCTTCTTCTTGCCTGCTAGAGGGCCTGGGGGCTCCTCCTCCCACCGGCCTCACCCCAGAGTGAGGCCTCCTGTCCCTCTGGGGCACTGGGGTCTCTGGGATCCCCTTCCCCCTCAGCGAATGCCCCTGCTGGGCTTCTGTCTTCCGTGGGTCCCCAGCATGGGGCGGTCACTTACCCTGGGCCGCCGCCTCCTCCTCCTCCTCTTCCTACTCTCGCTCCCTGTCCCCCAGGCTGGGGAGCGAGGATGGGGAGAGGGCGGCTGCATTCAGTCTGCAAAGGCTGGGCCACGGCCTTGGCCCGGGCCCCACAGGGCAGGAAGGGTGGTGGGGGTGCGGTGGGCATGGAGGAAGGCAATGGGGTGAAGCAGAGAAGAGATGAGGTGGGAAGTGACAGAGAAACAGAGCTCAAACCTGTGGGCCTGCCAGCCGTGAGGAAGAGAGAAGAGGGTTAACATCAGTTAGTTCAGGGTGCGGCAGGGAAGGAGTGGAGCGGGGCGTAGGGGCGGTGGGGGCTCAAAGCTGATCAGGGCAGGGGACACAGAGAGGTGTGGAGGGACAGGCACAGGGGGAGGAAACCAGGGGAGCAAGCGGGAGCCCAGCTGGAGTGGAGAGCTCGGGGGCTGAGGCCCTGGCAAGAAGAAAGGGCAGGGAGGTGAGCAAGGGCGGGGACAGCCTGAGGAAGGGGGCAGAGAAGACACTGGAAAGAAAAATAGAGAGAACAGAGTCAGTGGGAGGGAGGGAGAATAGAAGGGAGAAAAAGCGGTGGAGGTGTCGGTGCAGCGTGGAGCTGAGCGGGGCACAGAGCAGCTCTCCATGGTCCTGACCAGCTCATCCGCCAAGGATTTTGCTAACCTGGGACAGGGCTGATTTTATCTAACCTCTCCTAGTGCTCCTGGTTTTTCTTTCTTCCTTTTTCCTTTGGGCCTCATATGCAGATTGAGCTAATCATACTCTTTGGTTCACTGCGCACTATGATCACTGGCCCCTCTCTTGCTTTCTGAATGTATCTACTCCCTTCTATTCCCATCCTCCTCCCACATTTGGGCAATCACTGTAGTGTATTGAATATATTTGAAAGTATTCCTGAAAATCATATATTGTTTTTTTTTTAGACAGAGTCTTGCTCTGTTACCCAGGCTAGAGTGCTGTGGCATCAGCCTCGCTTGCAGCAACCTCAAACTCCTGGGCTCAGGCGATCCTCCTGCCTCAGCCTCCTGAGTAGCTGGGACTACAGGTATGCACCAACATCCCCGGCTAATTTTTTCTGTTTTTGGTAGAGATGGGGTCTTGAACTCCTGAGCTCAAACAATCTGCCCGCCTCAGCCTCCCAGAGTGCTAGGATTACAGGCGTGAGCCACTGCGTCCTGCCTGAAAATCATGTATTGTTTTGTGTGTATGTATTTTACATTTATGCAAATCATGTCGGGGTATATGTCTCCTCCCATTTCTTACTCTTTTCAGTAAGAACTTATTAAGTCCCCCCCACATTGCTTGGTGTGAGTCTAATCTATTACTTCTTCCTGCTGCCAGGCAGCCCCTTGGTGTGCACCCACATTTTATTCTCAATTTCCCACTACCACCAATAAATCTGCAGTGAACATCCTTAGACAGTCCCATTGACACCCTGACAGTTTCTATGAGACATATCCTTGGAAGCAGAATTGCTAGGTCCTGGGATATGAGTGTATTTGGTGCTGGGGGGCTGTCCAGATGGTGCAATCCGTCTCGTGGCAGTGCATGAGGGTTCCAAAGCCCGCACATTGCCTCCAATATCAACACTGTCCAGCATCCTAATATCTGCTAATCACACATGGAAAACTGATATCTCACTGCCGTTTTACTATACATTTTTCTGAATAATGATTTTTAGCATTTTGCCATAGCCATGTTAATTTTTCTGTCATTCCTCTGGGCCTTCCAAGAAGTACTCCTGTCAGGTACCATGCCTTTCCTAACTCTCCAAAAGAGTGAAAACATTGAACTTTTGGTCAAATGGTAAAACCATCTAAATTATAATAAGCTGTATAAAATGTGAAAGATAAGCCACGGTTCCCTTTGTCTTGTGATAGTGTAAGAATATCTTACAGAGGATTTAAATGACCAGCATACACAGGAAGAGAGGGCTCAGCTACTTAGTTATTAAAAATGCATATTAAAATAAGGTATCATTTTCCTCTAAAGTTACAAAGCATGAAAACATTCCAGTATTGAACGCTGGCGTGAGTGTGGTGAGATGTGTAGAGTGAGGGGATCAGAAGACCAGAGGAGCTGGCTGAGGGAGAGGAGGAAGAGGAGGAGGAAAGAGGGAAGGATACGGTACCAACAGGGGAGAGAAGTGAAAGGGAAGGAAGAGGGAGGAAGGAGGAAGCAGGGAGCCAAGGAGCTGGGCAGGGAGTCGGGGCAGAGGCGGGTGGGACGGGTGCAGGCCCTTGTACCTGTGTTGATGTTCACAGCAAAGGCGTCCTCCTGGTCGGGCACCAGGCGGTCAGTGTCATCCTTGGCCACGATGCCGATGATGTGGTACTCCAGCTTTGGGTTGAGGTCGTGGTCAATGGCGGTGACGTTGGCAATGACAGTGCCTGGCTTGGCCGACTCCAGCACGCTCACTGTCTGGATGGGGTTGAGGAACTCGGGGCGGGAGTCATTGACATCATCGATCAGGACGGTGATGATGGCTGTGCCAGAGAGGGGAACAGTGCCCCGGTCAGCAGCCACCACTGTCAGCCTGTAGGAGTCCTGCTCCTCCCTGTCGATGGTGGCATTTCCGACGCGGATGACCCCGGTGGCGGGGTGGATGAGAAAGCGGTCCTGAGCCCCGGCTTCTATCCGATAGACCAGCTCCCCATTGAGGCCACTGTCCTCGTCCGTGGCTGTGACTTGAAGGACTGAGAATCCTGTGGGGGAGGGAATGGAGAGTGAGCACAGTGGCCTTTTCCAGAAAGATCGCACCAGGACATGTTTGTTGGTGCACAAGAGGCCCCTATTCATGATAGCCAGTTTTTATTTATCTTTTATACATCATGCAATTTTATAGGAAAATGGTATTTTTATATTTTTGATTAAATAATATTTTATAATTTAATGGTTAGCTGTATTTTCTGCAAATTGCTTTTGCCTTTTGCTCATTTTTCTGTCAATTTATACAAATTATGTAATTATAACAGCTTGAGGCAAATATCTTTTTCTCAGTTTGTTGTTTGTCTTTCAATATAGGCTATAACTGACATAAAGAAGTTTAAAGTTGTGGCAGTGGCTCAGTAATCCCAGCACTTTGGGAGGCTGAGGCAGGAAGATCACATGGACCCAGGAATCTGAGGCTGCAGTGAGCTATGATCGTGCCACTGCACTCCAGCCTGGGTGACAAAGTGAGACCCTATTTGTAAAACAAGACAAAACAAAAACAAACAAACAAACAACAAAAAAACCAAGGCCAGGTGTAGTAGCTCATGCCTATAATTCTAGCACTTTGTGAGGCTGAGGCAGGAGGATCACTTGAGGCTAGGAGTTCAAGATCAGCCTGAGCAATGCAGTGAGATTCTATTTCTACAAAAGATAGAAAAATTTAGCTGGGCATGGTGGCACGTAACTATAGTCCCAGCTACTGGGGAGGCTGAGGCAAGAGGATTGCTTGAGCCCAGGAGTTTGAGGTTGCAGTGAGCTATGATGATGCTACTGAACTGTAACCCAGGTGACAGAGCAAGGCTCTATCTCAAAAAATATATACATTATATGCATAGAAATTTAATATTTTTCCATTTGAATTTTTCTGTTTCTTTTATGCTTAGAACCGTCTTATCCAGAAATCAGATAAGTTGCATGAATTTTTCTCTCTTATTGTTTAGTGTTTTCTACTCTTTTATATTTTCTTTAGAATATCTCTGGGTTTTATTTTGTTGTCTGATATGGGGTGAGAATCTACACTAAATATTAGATTATTATTATATAGTTAGATTACATATAGATTATGTTAATATAACATGTTTGATTATATTAAATCAGTTTTTTTGCACACCAAATAAGTAGTTTTCCTCACTGGGTTAATTGCTTCCTTTATCACATAATATTATATTTTTTAATTTATCAGTATCTCTTTTTGGGCCACTTCACCCCAGAGTCTTGTGCTCATATCACATGGTTTTACATACTATAGCTTTGTAATATACTATCTGGGAAAGAAAATCTGTCTTTATTGTACTTATTTCTCAAAATTTTCTTACTCTTCCAAATGACCTTCAGAAACAAATCATATTTTGATTTTTGATGGGAATCACATTGATCCTATTTTGATTTTACAATAGTCTTTCCATCCAGGAACATGGGTGGAGCATATTTAACCTCATGCTGTGGACAGGACACTGAGGCTCGATCAAGGAGGGCAGCGGGGGCCAGGTCTCCCGACCCCCCAGTCGGTGCCTGTCTCCCCGCTGGAGGTGAATTCTGTGCCCAACCCAAGGTTCCAGTCCCCACTGACCACCAACCAGCTCCTGGTGGGGGCCTGGGGCCTGTCCCCTGCTTACCTGGCGGGCAGTTCTCCAGCAGATGGACAGTGAGGGCGGCAGGGCTAAAGGTGGGCACGTTGTCATTGTCATCCAGGATGGTGACCAGCAGCTGAGCTGTGCCATTGAGCAGCCCGATGTCCTCAGCCAGCAGCAGGAGGTCCAGGACCGGGGGCGAGAAGGCTTCCCGGTCAATGATCACATCTGACCTCACAGTCACCACGCCTGGCATCCAGTGCCACCAGCCGGGGAGACATAAAGGGGAAGGGGTAGAGTGGGTAGACAGGGCGAGAGCCGACAGGGGAAATGGGGGCGTGACGGGGACAGAGGAAAGAAGAGCAGAGAAAGGAACACGATGACTTTCTTCCCCAAAGGTTCAACCGCCTGTGTTTAGGGAGGGCCCCCATGTGTCTCCTGTGGTTGTCCCCTCTGCAGGTGATCTCTGCAGTCCTCACGACTCCTGCCTGGGAAGAGTGACCCAGGGAGGGGGATTGTGACCTGCTCCATTGAGAGATGTGCTTCCCTGTTGGCACCTGTCACCTGATCAGCCTCCCGTGCAGGACCAGACTGATGTGACACAGTCTCTGGGGAGCCTTGGGTCTGGCTGAGGACAGGAAAGTTGCTTTGGCTACGTCTGGCAGGCTAGGGGCCTGGACGTGGGAGATAAAGGGAGTGGGTTAGGGGCTCTCTGCCTAGGCTGCAAGTATGTGTGCCAGCAGGGTCCCTGTGTTGTCTCCGAGCCTCCTCCTGGGACCTCCTGCCTGGCCCCGTGGGTGGCCTAATCCAGCTGCAGGATGGGGACTCTGGGCTGTGCGGAAGGGGGTGTCCGTGGAGAGCCGGGTCCGGCACTGAGAAGGGAGGCCCTAGAGCTAGCAGCGGGGCCGTTCCCACCCCAGAGCAGGACTGGGAGCCTGGCGTGGTGCAAGGGCCTCACCGGTGCTGTTGTTGATGTCAAAGAGGCCACTCTGGGCGCCCAGCAGCTGGTAGGTCACCACGGCGTAGATGTCCTGGTCTGCATCCAGGGCCAGGATGGGCCCATTGAGCACCGTGAGGGGGGTCCCTAGGCCAGGAGGAGAGGGGTCACTGCAGGCCCAAGCCGGCCCCCTGCCCTCCCCCCTCCCCTGCCCGTCCCGGTGAGCCATGGCTGACGATGGATGAGAGGGAGGGGTGAGGCGGACAGGGTGGGGAGGCCCTGGGGGCGGGCCTGCGGCAGCCTTGGCAGACTGAACGCAGATGCCTGGGGAGCGGCCTCAAAGCCCTGCTGGGGAGAAAACACGAGAGTGGTGAGCAAGCCCCTGGCCCGCCCAGAGCCACGCCTGCTTCCCAGCAGCCTTTGAGGCTGGCTGCTCCTCGGGAGGGTCTGGGGCTCCCTGACGTCCCCTCCCACGAGGGCCTTGTCTGTCCACGTGTGTGTACATGATGCTGTATCTTCAGGGGCCTGAGCATACATGACCAGGAACCCACACGGGTGTGCGGGTCTCTGTGTTCACAGGCCATGAGCACAGCCTGGCTTCCCTGGTCGTGAGCTGTGTGCCTCTGTGGCGTTTGCAAGCGAGGGCATCGTGGGGGCACCCATGTGCCTGTGTACATGTGTAACCCCCCACGCGGTGGCACATGTGAGCACATGTGCATACACTCGTGTGCACACACACACAGGTTTAAGAATAAAATCCTTGTAGGGGGGATGCCGGGTCAGAGTGAGGCCGGTGCTGGGGAGGCTGAGCAGTGTGGGGGCCGCCCAGGGGTGCACGGAAGAGGAGACCCTGTCCCTCTGAAGGCAGGCCAGGCTGGTCGGTGCACATGTGTGGGAAAGGGCTACCCTGCCTACCCAGGGCGTCCGGCCCCCACCTCTGATTATAGATGTTCCCCAGAGCTTCCAGAAGCTTCCAGGATGCCCTGCGCTCCTGGGGTAGAGGGAGCAGGGAGGGGTGGGCTCACCTTCTCTCCGGGGTAGTCCTCACACCTTAAATGCCCCTCTTGGGGCACAGTGGGGTTGCTCTCAGACTGCCCTGGGGACTAATGACCCCAACTGTCTCTTCTAACCAGACCTGTGGCCTCTTTGGTGGCCCCTAAGAGGCCTGGCAGCCCTGGGCCAGCAGCCCTCAGAGCTGTGCCCCCCCACCCCCCGCATTCCCCTCCCATACCCACTGGGTCTATGGTCAGCTACGCCATCAGGCGAGAGGGAGGTCAGGCCCCCCAGGCCCTGGTGGTGCCCGGCACCTACCAGCGGGAGAGTTTTCCATCACCTCTGCCTGGTAGGTGCTCTCAGTAAACAGGGGGTGGTTGTCATTCTCGTCCGCCAGAAAGATCAGTAGCAAGTCAAAGTCCTGTGCGGGTGGAACAGGCAGGCTGCAGGCCATGCGCTAGCAAAGTGCCCCCCATGGGGAGGGTGGGGAGGAGGGGAACCAGGGCTCAGAGGTGGAGGATCAACAAAGCCCATGCCAGGGGGCCAGAGACCTGGGTTCAAGACCCTGCTCTGTTAGCAGCTCACTGGGCGAGTCTCTCTTTTCCAATCTAGAAAATGGGGATCTCCACGCCCTCACAGAGGTGTGGGGAAGATCTCAGGAGAGGACAGATGAGAGTGGTATTTAATCATGGTCCATCTCATGGCAAGGAGGGACCTCAGGCAGGGAGATGAGTCCTGTTTCTCAGACCCTCAAGGCTCACCAGATGCCCTGGTGAGTTCGTCCTGGCTCACGGTGCTGCGATTCATGCCTTTCACACCTGGGAACCTCCCAGCGCCCTGGGCACCGTCAGCATTTCAGAAGTGAGGGTACACAGAGGGCGAGTGACCACTCAAAGCTGCACGGTGAGGTAGTGGCAGAGTGGGGACCAGTACCCAAGCCTCCCGATCCCCACCACTCAACGCTGCTGCTTTCTGGGATGACGGGGCTCCCCGAAGGCAAAGGAAAAGGAGAACAAGAAAGAGGCAGGGGGAGCAGGAGCAGGAGGGAGGAAGCAGAGAAGGCAGGGAGCAGAAGGGAGGGAGGGAGGGAGGGAGGGAGGCAGGTGGCCCCTGAGTTCCTCCAGCCTGGGTCTCCTCTGGCTAGACAGGTGGGGAAACTGAGGTCCAGAAAGAGCCTCACAGCTAGTCGGGAGCAGAGCTGAGATGACCTGGGCCCCAGGACTCCTGGCCAGGGCTCTGCCGCAGACCTCACAGGCTGGCGAGAGACAGCTGCCCCCAACCCCAAAGGGACTCTTCGCTTTGCCTCCTTTTAGTAATTTCTTTGGCTTTTGAGGGAAAAGCCGCCTGGCAAATGCAACCCTTCCAGGACTTCAGAGCACGTGTCTGTGAGTGCATGCAGGCCTATGACGCACAACTGTGGGGTGTTTGTTGGAGGTTTGGGTAGCAAAATAATTCACTGGATGTCTGCCATGTGCCAGGCACCATGCTGAGGACTTGATGTATGTCAGCTCCTTCATCCTGTCTGCAACACTGGGGGCAGGTGTGACCATTTTGCAGGAGAGAAAATGGGGGCCGAGAGAGGTTAACTTGCCAAAGCCACACACCTACTGACAGGTAGAAAGGGGGAACTGGGATTTGAACCCAGCCTCGCACATGCCTGTGCATCTACGCCCAGGCCATGCCGCCTGCGGGAGGGGGCACGTGTTCTCTCTCCAGGAACCTCCAGCACCCAGCCCTGCCCCCCGCGCTGCCCTCCAGCCTCACCCTCCTGGCTATGCGCGGGTTCTCCGGGTTGTCCTTCACAGAAATGGTCAGCTTGTACTCCGGGATCCGCTCACGGTCCAGCGGCCGGTTCACGGTGACGATCCCTGTCTGGGGTGTGGAGGGCTGGTGAGCTGGGCGGAGACCTAGTCCCACGTGGGGCTCTGACCCACGTGCCCACTGCTCTGCCTGCAGCTCCAGGGGCGGCTGCAAATCCCTCCCCCCCGAATTGCCTATGCAATGGCCTAGAAGGCCGAATGTGGGCTGGCAGGGTCTTGCCAGTGAGAGTGACCCGCTGATGCCCAGGTCTTGCTGCCTCTAAGGGATGGGCCCTCTGAGGAACCCATGGTGTCCGCAGTCTACAGATGCTCCAAGAGGCTGAGTGAGGCCATCCTGGGGCAGACCACGGGGTCCCAGAGGCCCTGGCCCCGTCTCTGCACATGACAAGACTCAGGGGTGGCTCTAGGTAGACCCCAGAGATGGCTCACTGGGGAATCCAACAGTCCAGGCTCTGCACAGAGATGTCCTCATCCCCGCGGAGGACCCAGGACCTGGAGAAGCCCCGACAGTGGCAGAAGGAAAGCTCTAGGGCAGGGTCCTCTTTTTCACTAGAAACCCTGGGGGTCCCGGGGCCGGGCCCGGCCCTACCGTGGCATTGATGACGAAGGCCCGCTCGCGGTTGCCCGCGGTGATGTTGAAGGTGAGCAGCGCGTTGCAGCCGCTGTCCGCGTCGCTGGCCAGGATGTGGGCGACGAAGCTGGAGACGGGGCTGTTCTCGCTGATGGTGACATTCATGGGCAGGTTCAGCAGCACGGGGTCATTGTCGTTGATGTCCAGCACCCGGATGCCCACCAGCATCTGGGGCCAGGCGGGGAGGGGGAGGAGGAGGAGAAGAGGAGAGAGAGGAGGGGGAGCAGGGATGGTGGTCATGGCAACCCGGAGGAGGTGGGGGGGGGACGGAGCAGGTTGGCAAAGGGCGGTATCAGAAGAAGGGAAGGCGCAGTTGATTGTGGAGGAGGAGGAGGAAGGGAGAAGAGAAAGATCGTAAGAGAGGCAAAAGGACGATGAGGAGAGCAGAAAAAGTAGAGGCAGAGGAGGGACGGGGTGCAGGGTGCGAGGTGGGGGGCAGAGGCCTGGCCCAACGGCAGCCTCTCCTGGGTGCTGGGTGAGCCCGAGAGGCACTCGGAGGTCTGTTACGGTGCCGGGGGGCACAGGCTGGCTCCAGAGCAGCCTCTCTGGGCACGAGGGCAACAGCATTTACAGGACTCTCTGTGGAGAGTTCGGGGGCCGGCCAGGGGGAGCCGGCGGGGGCCCAGACTCACCGTGGAGCTGAGGGGGGGCACGCCCCTGTCGCGGGCACAGAGGGTCAGGTTGTAGAAGGCAATGGTCTCCCGGTCCAGCTCCACGTCCTTCCGGACCCTCAGCACCCCCTCCACGGGAGAGATCACAAACTCCCCTGGGCGGCGCCAGGAGAGGCCGGGGTTAGCCAGGAAGGCCTGGGAGCCGTGGGGCGCCCGGGCCTCTCCGCGCCTCCTCGAGCGAGCCTTGCTCACCAGGGCTGGGGCACAGCTGGCGCGTGGGCTCTCCAGGGCCCCCACTTAGACCTGCATGGGACCCGACAAGGGCTGGGGCGTGCAGGTGGGTGGGCAACAGACACGGGTGGGCCCGGGCCCCCTCACGCCCCATGTGTCTGCGGAGCCAGAGCAGACCAGCTGCCCTCCCTGGGCCACGGGCAGGCCAGGGACTGACATCCCTAAGATGTTTGTGTTGAAAAGGTGGGGGCTCCTTTCCCACGCACGCACCCTCCTCCTACCCACTGCTGATGGGAAATGGATACAGAAGGGATCAGGCTCTCTCTAGTGTGCGATCCCGCCCAGGTACCATGCCTTGTAAAGAAGGATATTGGGAAGGGCAAAGCGGAACGCAGAGGAACATTTTGCTAACGGTGACCTCACAGGCCTTGGGGAGGGACGAGGGGCAGGGCCACCTCCTGTGGTGAGCCACAGGTGGATCGCAGAGGGGGTTCTCCCAGGCCTGCGGTGACCCCGATTTCTTTCTCTGATGGTGCTGAGGACCTTCAGCTGGCCCTGTGGCCTCCGTCCTCGTCTTGGCCTGTCTGAGGGTGTCTAGCAGGGGTCCTCAAACTTTTTAAACAGGGGCCAGTTCACTGTCCCTCAGACCATTGGAGGGCTGGACTATAGTTTAAAAAAAAAACTATGAACAAATTCCTATGCACACTGCACATATCTTATTTTGAAGTAAAAAAACAAACGGGCAAAAACACCCGCATGTGGCCCGCGGGCTGTAGTTTGAGGACGCCTGGCTAGAGCGAGAACCTCAGATTCTCAGACTCTGAACTTGGAAGGAAACTCTGAGACCATCCAGGCCCTCAGTGTCCTTTGGAAAATGAATTGGGGGTCCGGAGAAGGGTGATGGCTTGTCCGCGTTCCCACAGCAAGCTAAAGGAAGAATCAGAGTCAAACCCAGGGCCCTGGGGCTTGGTCCCCTGCGCCCCACGGGACTGTGGTCTCTCCAGACACCACCACGCAGAGCTGACGGGCGGAGGTGCAGGAGGGAGGGGGGAGGGCAGGGAGGGTGGAGGAGAAGAGGCAGAGGGGAAGGAAACTAGAGGGGCAAGAGGGAGCCCTGCTGGAGTGGAGAGAAGGCAGGGGTGGGGTGGGAGGGGCTGAGGCTCTGGCAAGAAGGGGAGTGAGGTGGGGAGAGCCAGAGGAAAGGGGGTCGCCTCTGTGCCTGCCCCAGGAACTGGAACAGGGTGAAGGTTACTTCCTTTACTTTCCCTTCTGACACTTGGGGAAAAAGGCCCAGAGTGGGACATTGACTTGCTCACGGACACACAGCACACAGGGGCCCAGCAAGGACAGAGGCCCAAATGCCCCGACAACTCTCCACCTGCCTCTTCGCATCCTACCGCACCATTCCCCCCTCCAGTTCCTACCACGAAAACAGCCCCTCTGAGTGCCACCTGCAGCTGGGGTTTCCCACCAGCCCTTCCGCTCCCAGGCTCCTCTCCGTCCACATGGGCTTCACCCTGCCTGGAAGGGCGGAAGCTGCCTGAAGCAGGATTTCCTGACCCCAATGCTCCACGGTCTCCAAAGAACCGGGGATTCCCTCTCTAGGGGTTTCCCAGCCCTGTCTCAGGCCCTGGCCACCTGCGGGCAGATGGCCTCCTGCCCTCTCTAAAGCCAAGAGAGACACCATCACATTCCCTCAAAGGCTCAGAGTGTCACGGAAGGGTGGGGGGCTGGGAAGTGGGCAGGCCGAAGGCCCCCACGCTGCGAATCATCCTCCTCCACAGCTCGCCCTGAGGCCAGAGCCCCCAGCCCCGCACACCTTCTAGAGTCCGGGGAGGGCGGTAAAGCATAGGCTTTCGGTCCACTCATATCTAGGTCTGCACCTGCGACTTCATTCCTCTGTGGCCCTGGGCATGCTGAGCCTTGCCTTGATGTTCTCATCTGAAAAATGGGCTCATAAAGAGATGCCCCCTCAGGGTCATGCTGGTACTAGATAAAGGCTGGCCCACCTTGTGTGTCATTAGGGAGATGCTGAAAGGGAGCCTAGGCACCCTCTCAGGGAACCGGGAGCTTCCAGGGAGGACGAGGGATACAGGGAAGGGGGTCCCAGGAGTGGGCTGGACCAGCAAGGGTAGCTGGAGCTCCTTGGAAGGCTGCAGTGGGTGCGGCCTGTTTCTGAACGATTCTCTGACTGCAGAGCTCCTCCTCGGGGCTTAGGGGGGCTTGCAAGAGCCCAGTCAGCCCTGACGTCTCCCCACACACGGGAGCCCCTCCAGGTGACCTTTACATCGGGGTCCCTGGTATGTGCCCTCACCGGGTGGCGTGTTGCTAAACCAGCTCTGCACAGAAAGCAGCCCTGACTTGTAGCATCTGTCACTTGCTGGAGTTACCAGTGTGAATGCAGAGGTGGGCAGCGGGATGAGAAATGGATGCGTGACCCGTGCCAGCTGGCTGGCTGCAGGACACCATTAGGCCACCTCGCCTCTCTGGGCCTCCACATATCACTTCCGGGATGGAGGCCGTGCTTGCTGATCCCAGAGTAAGCTTTGGGCTCTACCTGTCTACTCCTCCTGCCTGCGGGGAGGGAGCCCCCGGCACGGTCCACCTAGGGAAACTTCCAGGCCCCTCATGCCTTCAGGGAGCCTGCCTTGGTCTCCCAGGACACCCCCACAAGGCCCCACATTCCTAAGGCTGGGGGGTTTTGCCCATGACTCCCAAGGCCCATGCATGGCGAGGTCTGCATAGTGTCGGGGCACAGGCGTGCGCCCCGTACCCCAAAGCTGGGGTGTAGAGAGGGCCCCTCACTGGGCGGGGGCTCAGCCGCCCACCCAGCACCTGCCTCCGCCCCAGGCTCTGGCATCCTCCTGTACGGGAGCGGGGACTCCCATGACACCACACGACCTGTGTGTGCGTGTGAAAACAGCAGAGAAGAAAGGCCCTTGCCACGCTGGTTTCCGAAGAGGAAGGCACAGTGCCTGCCCGGAGAGGGGACCGTGGCCGTCAACGGGAGGCTGTCGGAACAGTGACCACCGCAGGCCCTGGACAGTGGGGCTCCGAACCACGCCTTCCGGAAGCGGGTTGCTTTTGCTTCCAGCTTCTCGATTGCAAATGAGCCTTGGTTCAATGTTCTATCCTAAATATCTAAATATCTCTGTGCTGACAACTCCCACCCTCTCTCCTGAACTCCTGGCTTGAACGCACAACCCTGCCCAACATCTCAAACCTACCCTCGCCTTCCCCCGCACGACCTCCTGCTGCAGTCCTCCATCTGTCAGTGGCAACGCCATCTTTCCGGCTGCTCACGCCAAAACCTTGACTCCCCCTCACATCCCACAGCCAGTCAGCCAGCCCATCGTGCCGGCTCCACCTCTGAAACACACCAGGGCCGGCCACCTCTCACCACCCCCGGTGCCACCACCCTGCCCCAAGGTACCCCAGCTCTAGCCTGAGTGACTGCAACAGGCTCCCATCTGGCCTCCCTGCTCCCATCCCTAACCCCTGAGCACAGGAACTAGAATGGCCCTATTAAAACCTAAGTCAGGCTGGGCGCGGTGGCTCTCGCCTGTAATCCTAACACTCTGGGAGGCCGAGGCGGGCAGATCGCTCGAGGTCAGGAGTTCGAGACCAGCCTGAGCAAGAGTGAGACCCCTGCCTCTACTAAAAATAGAAAGAAATTAATTGGCCAACTAAGAAAATATAGAAAAAATTAGCCAGGCATGGTGGTACATGCCTGTAGTCCTAGCTACTCGGGAGGCTGAGGCAGGAGGATTGCTCGAGCCCAGGAGTTTGAGGTTGCTGTGAGCTGACGCCACGGCACTCTTGCCTGGGCAACAGAGTGAGACTCTGTCTCAAAAAGCCAAACAAACAAACAAGAAAAACCTAAGTCAAATCATGTCCCTCCTCTGTTCAAAGACCTCCTATGGTTCCCAAAAGCCAAGCCCTCATGATGGCCCTCAGGGCCCAGCAGCATCTGGCCCCACTACTACCTCTCTAATCTCATCTCTTCCCTTTCTTCCCTTTGCTCAACTTCATGCCAGCCACAGGGTCTTTTTGCTCCTCCATGAATGTAGCAGGTATGCTCTGACCTCAGGGCCTTTGCACTTGCTGTTTCCTCCCCCTGGGAAGCTCCCATCTCTCACCTCCTTCAGGCCTTTGCCTGTCTACAATTCTGCCTGCACCCTGGCACTCCCCATCCTCCAGGTGGGTTTTATTTTTCTCCATAGCACTCAGCACCTCCCAATATAATATACGAATTCATCTACTTAATCAGTTGCTTCGTTGTGTCTTCCAACTGGAGCATGTACTCTACAGGTGGGAATTTGTCTGTTCTGTGCCCTCAACACCTGGCACATGGCTGACACAGGGGAGGGACTCAATAAATACTGAATGGTCAATTAAAAATCAGGATATTTCACAAAGATTTGGATTTCTGCTTTTCTTTTAACAAGGGGAAGGCCTGGCACCTGGGCCCGCACTTTGACATGGCGACACCTGGCGGGGCCTGAGCTGCAGCTGCCACAGTCCCCACTGCTCCTTATCGTCTGTCCTGGACCCTTCTCTCTCCAATGTTCCTAGAATGACACCAGGGGGCTATTGGGGTTTGGGGTTTGCACCCTACAGAAGTGAGTAAAATCTGACTTGAGAAATCACTGCCGAGGCCAGGGTACACGCTGCTCCTCGACCTCGGAGAAGAGCCGTGACGGCTGTGATGGGAAGGCTACTAACGGGTGCAGAGAAAGCTGGGTGCCCCCTGGACGCGTGCCCAGGGGCTCCGAGGGCCTCGGGCTAAGGAGGCTCCTCCTTCCTCTGCCCTGGCGCCTTTTCTCTGGGCATGACCTGGGGGCATTTTCCACCAGATTCTCAAAGGGGTCTGTGACCCTCCAAGACCACTACCCTCTGTTCCCAGATTCCAGGGTGTTCTCACCACATCCCCGTGGAGAAGGGGTGGGAGAAGATTTTTCCATCATCTTATGGAAGGGGAAACTGAGGCCTCATAGATCACACAATGGTGCCAAGTACCGTGAGAACTCCCTTCCCACCCTCTCCCGAGCAGGTGGGAGAGGCCCTCTGTGTCATCCCCCGCCCGCCCCCCAGGGCAGGCCCCACTCACCCAGGGGGTCTCCGTCCACGATGCTGTACTCCACCTGCCCGTTGGGGCCGGAGTCCCGGTCATGGGCCAGGAAGGTCCACACTCTGGGCCCCGGCTGGCCTTCGGTGACGTCAAATGGTCCCTCGTAGTCCCGGGGGAAGGTAGGCACGTTGTCGTTGATGTCATTGACGTTCACAAGCACCTGAGATGGTGCACAAGCTTAGGGGGTCCCACCCCAGCCAGCTGTGTGCTGGGCCCACCGTTCGATGGGCCTCAGTTTCTTCATCTGTAAACTGGACCCGATAACCCTGCCTCACGGGGCGATGCGAGAGTCACGCGGGATGATGGGTGTGGGGGGGCCTTTTAAGCCATGCATGAGGGTGACTTATTGTCAAAGCCTTTTTATGGGCATGCTGATCATAGTGACAATGCTATAAACTTCCAGTTATCGCTGTACTCTGGTCGTTTCACATGGTCTCACTGCTCCCCCTACACCCAGAAACATAGTTTTTATTATCCTCCTTTCACAGGTGAGGAAATCGAAGCTCAGAGAGGCTAGTGACTTGCCCAGGGTCACACAGCCAGGAAGTAGAAGAGCAGGGACCTGGAACCCTGTTAGTCTGACTAGAGTTTACGCTTCTCCCAGGAACGGGAGGAAGACATGGGTTGTTACCTGTCTAACAGACATAGCAACACAAAGAGGCTCAGTGACCGCCTCCAAGTCACACAGCAAGTTGGGATCAGCTGCCAAGACTAGGACAGGGCCCTTCGATTTAGGCATGTCCCTTGGGCAATCTTTCCCCACCTCCCCCACCGGAGCGTTCTGGGCCTCGTCCTTCCCCCACCTCCAAGCCGGGGCTGTGTCCCGCCCACCCACCGTGGTGGTAGAGGTGAGGCGGTGGGATAAGAGGAGGCACTGGTCTGTGGCAGTGACGATCAGGGTGTAGCGGCCATGGCTGATCTCGTAGTCCAGCTCCTTGGTGACAGTGATGACGCCCTGGGGACACAGAAGGGACAAGGGTGGACCTAGGGCTGGTAGGTCTGGGGCGCCCTCTGACCGACCCAGGAAGTGGGCCCCGACATCCTGGCCATGGCGGGGAACTCCTGTTGCCCTCTGTCCCAGGCCCCCGCCGACTTCTCAGCCTCCCACACTGGGGACCCCCACAGTGTCCTCCTGGGCTCTGCCTTTGCTGCGTCCCCTCGTCCTGACCCTGCCGCCAGCTGCTGACCGTGTGTCTGTCGATCCGGAAGGTGTTGATGATGTTGCCTGCCACGATGGCGTAGGCGACCGTGCCATTGGGCCCCTCATCTGGGTCCAGCGCCTGCACGGTGAGGAGGCTGGTGTTGACCGTGTCCGGGCCCTCGTCCAGCAGCACCTCATAGTGGGGCTGCTGGAACACAGGTGCGTTATCGTTCTCATCTACGATGGTCACGTACACGTGCGTGGTGGCCTGCGGAGAAGAACGCAGTCAGGTCTGTGGGCGGGTGGCTGGAGGGACTGAGGTGGATCTAGATGGCTGTTCTCCTGGGCTGAACTCAGTGTGGCTCAGCACAGGGAGGGAAAGGGAGAAGAAAGCATGAAGGGGAGGGAAGCCACAGGCTGGCAGAGGAAGGAAGCATAGAAGCTCCACCAAAAGCCAAGCTAGGTAACTGCTCAGGTCCAAGATGGCCCTCGTACCACCAAAGCCTCTGTCTGTGCCCATGGCAGACAGCACTAATCAATCACAGCATTGCTGAGGCCAGGTGCAAACTCAGGGTCCTTGCCAGCACAGTGACGTAGTAATTAAGACTGGCATATGCGATGAACCCCAGTCGTCACCCCAACCCACCTAGAGCTTTGCCTGGGCCAGGGCCCTAGTGGTCCTGGGACTCCCGCCAGACTCCAAGAGGCAAGAATGTGAGGCACTCAGCTGAACAGAATATTTAAGCTTTACCTATTATTCACGTAAATGGAAGAAATACATATTTTTAGCATTTTTAAAGAAGGAAAACATTGGGTTTCTGGCGAATTCATGGGCAGAATGTGTCGAGCTGTGAAAAACAGAACTCACTGAACACGACTTTGCGTCAAGAACAGTCTGGTCAGCATGCTCTGTGACTGGGCATCTCTGGCCGGTGCTTGGGTCAATCAGACCACAAGCAATATCCAGCTGACCAGAACTTAGCAATCAGCACTCAAGAACCAACCGGAAATAGCTGGTGTGGCACTTCACGAGCAGAGTAGAAAGTGGACACAGATAAGCCATGTGCTAGTATCCTTGTCCTCCTCTTGCCTACTCCCTGCCACTCTCTGCCTTTCTCCAGCTGGGCAGGTGACTGCCTTACCCGGGCTCCCCTGCTGTCTGGCTTTGGCCAGTGGGAGGTCCTAGCAGAAGACAGGAGAGAGAGGGAGAGGCGGGCATTCTCCCACACTCCCTCCGTTCCCCACTGCAGTGCTGCCAGTAGCTGCGTTTCTCCTGCTGGTGGGGGTGGGGGGACCCTTTCACGGCTCCAGCTCTCACTTGGGGGGGGTGCTCCAGCGACACTACCTCCTCTTCATTCCCTTTGGACACGTGGGTGGCAACGACTTCCTACGGTCGGCTGCTAGTCTCTGGGGCTTCACCGGCCCTCTCTATATAGTCTCGCCATTAACTCTCTCCAGGTGAGTCCTTTCTGAGTGTGCCAGCTGTTTCCTGCCAGGACCCTGACTAACACAAGCCATAATTAGTGACTAATGTAAATTAATAAGGTTATAACACCCGCAAAGATGCCTGGGTAGAGAGAGAATGTGACTAGACCATTGCCAAGGCCAGAGAACAGAAAACAGCTGGCACAAAAAGCTGACTATAGACAGCTTGTGTACAACTTTTTCCTTAGGCCTGTCTGGTTCTGGTGAGTAATGGACAGGTGGGCAGGCAACCTGGACCCAAAAAGGCTGTCACTGCCCCTGAGGAGGTGACAATTCCTCTGACCTGCAGCTCTGGATCCTGGGGGCAAGGTGTATTGGGTGGTTGCTGAAACTGTTTCCAAAGCAGGTAGGGTTGGCACCTTGGAATGGAGTGGTGTGACCTTGGGCAGGTCACATCCCCTCTCTGGACCTTTTCTGTCTGTGAATAAAGGACCTAGCTTGATCTCTAAAGTCTCTGCCAAAGCTCAGACATTCTGGGCTTTGGTCTGTTGTCATCAGCCATGTGGACTAGATCGGTCCTCCCTCCCATTAGAGAGGAGGCATTCCTCTGGGTTGCAAAGCCTCAATGAATCTTTATCAAAATAGCAAGCATACAAGTAGGGAAAATGCCTTAACATTTCTCAAACTTTTCCACCAAGAGAGGAGAGGGAACTCGCAGGGTTGGGGCAACAGCCTGAACTGTTTGTCTCAAGAATGAAATATCTTTGAAATCTCTCATGTCCTCACTGAAAGCTCTCATGGATCCTACATCCTTCTTAGTAATGTGTTTGTGTTTGTTTTCATTAAAAGCAGTAGGGGGGCCCCAAATATTTGAGTAAAAATGACTGTCACGGAAGGCTAACATGTTCATCTGGTGGCCTTGCAGGGTCCTGGACGCAGCTGTGAGCTCTCAGCACCCGCGGGAGCCAGCCTTGGGTGCTGAGCCCTCCACCCGCCGGCAGGAGCACAGGAGCACCACCTGCAGGAAAGGGCGGGACTCCAGCCTCACCTGGGGGATGGAGGTGCTGGCGTTTCCCACACTCCCAGACTCACCTCCCAGACGCCCTGGAGGTGGTCCAACCATGGTGCGGGCTGCAGGGGTTGGGAGTGGAGGGTTCTAAGATAATTCACCCTCCAGCCCTCCTGCTCTGAGACCAGGGGAGGTGGGTCTGACTTCCTCTGGCCTCGAGTGAGGAGGAAGTCAGTGCCCCGAAGGCCCTCTCAGCTGAGCCCTTCCTGCTGCCTGGTGTTGAGGAATCAGTGCTTGAGGTTCCTGAACCATGCCCCTTGGGCAATGCCTCTGTCTTCCCCTGACACAACCCCAGGAGGCTCAGTGGCGGGCAGCCTGGTGGGGAGGAAGGAAGTGGGAAGGAGGAGGGGACTGGGCCCCGCTCAGCTGCTCTAGCCCCCTGGGGAGGGGTTGGCAGGGCAGTTGCTCCACCCCTCTGATTCCAGGCTACCCCTCCTGCCAGGCCCTGGGCAAAGGGAGTCTAGTTGTAAGGGTGGCCTGGGCAAGGCCAAGCCAGGAAGTGTTGAGAGTGGGGAGTACTCTAGGGTCTCACCCCTGAGTGACCCCATCTCAGCTTTGCCAGAGGATGGCCTGGAGGGAAGAGCACCCTCTGTCTACCTGATCTCAGTTGGCTTTGTACCTTCCTTGTGAAGAGAGCTCACATTTTGCCAGCAGAAGGGGTCTTGGGCTGTCTCCCAAGGTGGAGTCGTAAGTCAGGACCATGCCCAAGGACCTGGAGTATATCCTGGCAGCCTCTAGGCTCCCATCCCGGGGTAGTCCTCCGGTTCCAGGGGCCTGGGCCTGTACAAGGCCACCTAGTACACATGACGCCCTACCCTTCCTCTGTTATAGCCTTCCCTGGCCCCAGAGCGAGGGCTCAGAGCCCCCAGAGAGCCTGTGACTTGGATCAGGCTACCCTTGGTGCACCCCAAATTCCTGGCTCCTGTTCAGACACTGCCTTGCTTCCTGACAAGCTGGACTCTGGCTGTCTTCTGTCCTTCAGCCTGGGGGTCACCTTTGAACTCAAGATCCCTCAGGGGCCAGCAACCCCCCTTGGTGGCTTCAACCAGTCTGGGGTGACATGGGTGAAATGGCTACACCCTCCCACTCCCCAGTGCCTGGTCTCAGCCATGGTCACCTCCATTCCTCCATCACACACTCACTTATTCATGGTCTGCCCATCAGATAGGAGTGCAATGAACATCCTTTCCACACCCAGCTCTGTGCCAGGGACTCAGAAACATCAGGGAGAGGCTGTGGTCCCCAAAGGTTTGCAGTCTAGCTTGGGAGGGCAGAAGAGCCAGATGACGAACCAACTGTTTGGTAACCTCGGGTCTGGTGTGACAGCCGCAGGGACTGGGTGGGGGCGAGGGGAGCGTCTGGGCACTTTGTGAAGGCGAAGGGCTTGAGCTGAGCCCTGAAGGATGAGAAGAATGTGCACAAGAGAGGAGAGACATCCCCGGTGGTGCTGGCAGTGCCCGTGGGGTGCCTGAGAGTGTCCTGCGGGTCTCCAGGGCACCAGCGGGTGAGAGCTGGGGACACACCTGAGGGGCAGCTGAGATGCACCAGCAATGTGTGTGTCCCGGGTAGGGATGTGCCTGGCCTGCTGTGTGCTCTGGCACCTGTTGTGTGTGCACGCAGGGTGTCTCGGGCTCTGCATCTACAGTCAAGCTGGATCCAACTTGCCAGCTCTTCACAACGGCAGATTCCATTCGTTCCTTCCTTCCTTCATTCACTCAGCCCACAACTGGGAGCTGCTACCACGTACCAAGCCCTGGGCTGGCTGGAGGAGGTAGGGTCCAAGTCCCTGTCCCCAGACGGCTCAAAGGCTGGTGGGCGAGGCAGATACACACTGGGATAACCCGCGCCACGCCAGGTTAGACACAGATCCTCTTCTTAGGCGGCACAACAATAATCGTCTCCGGAAAGGACTGGGGGGCCGTAGAAAGGGTTTACACCGGCGACCCAGTGGGGCGGACCCGCCCGACGCGCCGGCCGGCCGGGAAGCCCCGCCCGCGGGCCTCGGGGAGGCAGTGCGCCCTGCGGCCCCCCGGGGGCGCTGCGGGGCCTGGAGCGGCCGCCCGGGCCGCCCGCCGCGCTCAGTCGCTCGCACTCGCTCGCGGAGGTGTCCCCGCGCGGCCGCGTCCCGCCCGCTCCCCGCGCACCGGAGTTCCCGCGCGCCCGCGCCCCGCTCCTGCCCGCAGCGCCAGACGCCGCTCCGCCGACGGCGACATGGGCGTCCCCGCGGCCCCCGAGGCTGGCGGCCGGCGCTGGGGGCCCCTGCTCCTCGCTCTCTTCCTGGCTGCTTCCCGAGGTAAGGTCGCGGGAGGCTGGGCGCCGGGGAAGAACGCTGAGAAAGGACGGCAGGTCCAGGTCGGGCTGGGGGCCGCAGGACGGGCGCCTCCTGGGAGTCCCCTCAGCTTGTTGTGACCGTGCACCCTACTCCACCCACCGCCCGGAGGCTGCTGGGACCGCTGGGCAGGGAGAGTGGCAACCCTGCCAAGTGCCCCAGCTAGGCACTGGGGCATGCGCGCGCGCTCTGACAGCTGCCCAAGCAGCAGGCAAGGCTGTCCCCTAAGGACTGCCTGTCCAACCCTTCCCTGCCCTGAGAGCCCAGGACACAGGAGCTTCTCCCGAGCAGGAGAGGGACAGGGCAGGGGCAGCCCCAGTGTGTTTTAGAGGATGTGACAGGCTTTTGACAGCCGGCATCGCCCTGCCCCTCTGGACTTAGGGCTCCGGAATGGCAGGGGGTGCTGTCCTCTCAGCCAGTGCATGTGCCTTGGCGACACTTCTGGCTGACCCTTGGTGGGCACTGGTCCACTCCCAGACATGGGCAGCACTGCCCACCTGGTCCCTGTTCTGAGGGTCTGGTGGCTGAGGGTCCTCGGCCAGCTGATCCCTGCCACCCTGGCAAGGCTGCAGCTCAGGGAGCAGTGTGGGACGCCGGGAGGATGCAGGACATCTCCCAGCTCAGCACGAGCCCCTTTGGGGTCCCTGGGTAACTCATGGCGTCTCTCTGGACTCAGTTTCCTCAGCTCAAACACACCAGCCCCACACAGGGAAGGACCCCTTTCCCCTTCCAAAGTGCAGGGTGTCCGGAT
Source organism: Mirza zaza (assembly GCA_008750895.1). NCBI lineage: Eukaryota > Metazoa > Chordata > Mammalia > Primates > Cheirogaleidae > Mirza > Mirza zaza. The sequence goes on along the minus strand of VSMD01094989.1, from coordinate 43,026 downwards.
GGTATAGGGGCTCCCGGGGTGAGGGGAGAGGCCCTGGCCCCCTGCCTGGCCCTGGTTCTTGACTGCCCAGAGCCGAAGAGGCTGGGTCTCAGGGAAGCGGGGGCCGGCAGGCAGCCTGCGGAACCAGACTTTATGGGAAGGGACCAGGGAAATTATGAGTCACGCAGGAGTCAGAGGTCTTGGCAGAGGGACCCAATGGGCGGGCTGGAAGAGGAGGAGAGGGAGATGGATGAGGAGGAGACGAGGAGACTGGGAAAACCTGGAAGACACCTCAGAAACAAACTGGGGTACCCACTGGCAATGTGTCAGCTCAGCACTCAGAGGCTGGCCCTGCACCTCTGAGGAGGGGGACCCAGCGCCCAGACAGAGCTGCCTAAGATGCACCCCAAGATGACAGAGGGAAGGGGAGAGTGGGGGGTGGGGGTGGACCAGGGCAGTCTGGACACCAAGGCCATGCTCTTGACAGGGCATGGCTTCCAGAAGGAGCAGAGGATAGTGCCAGGCAGGAAGACCAGCACCCTACCCTCCATGGGCCACCTGCCCTGCCTCATCTTCCCCAGGTGATCCCGTGAGGCCCTTCGTGTTTTGTTTTCCGCCTTCCTGCCCTTCTTAGAGGGGTTGTTTTCTGTTCAGCAGCCCTTCTGCAAACTGAGTTCTAGAGGACCAGAATCCAGCTGTGGAGTATCTGGTAGCCGAGCAAAGCCCCTCACCCTCTATTGCCTACAGACCTAGCAGCTTTCACTCCCAGGGGTCTTGGCTACTCATACAACTTGGTGCACCAAAGGGCCATCCCTTCCTGGCTCCGGCTCAGGGAGCTAATTACTGCTTGCTGTGGTCTCAGGAGCATTCCCCTAGCTTTAACTGCTCTGGGACGCTTAACTGTAACACAGGCACGCCAATAGACATTCGTCCAACTACCCAGTACAGTGTGCAACAAGGGAGATGGCCGGTGGAGGCCTGGTCGCGGGAGGCCAGGAGGGTCTGTGAGTTGGGAAGAATGCCCACGGATCTGCTGAGGTGCTGGGTTGGCCTGGGCAGGGTTGCTAAAGGTCAAAGCCTTTGTGCCTGGGAAAGTGAGATGGAGTGGCAGGTGCAGGCCTGTTCTTCCAGCTTTTGGGGCTGGGCCAGCACCGAGGAGAATGGTAGTGGTGAGTATGGTGTTCAGGAGCCCAGGAAACACTGAAGATACTCTTTCCTGGGCCTGACTCAGGGTGAGATGGGTGCAGGGGGGCACCTAAGGAGCCAGGACCCAGCAGACCCCAAGGGTGGCAGAGCCTCTTCTTCCCCCTGGGCATTCCCAGGACTTGTGGAAGTTAATATCCTTACCCTGTCCTTACAGGCTGACTCAGGAGTCCCAAACTCTGGGAGTAGCACTTTCAAGCTCATAAGGGTACACTGAGGCTAGGGAGGGAAGACCCACCTTCCCCTTCACAGTGAGCCAGGCTGCAGGACCCTGTTGAGTAACCCAATGCTGCAAGGCTCTGACGCAGCAATGCTCGGCTCTTAGGAAATCCACACCCTGCTGCCCAGAGGCCCTAGAGTGGAGAGAAACAGCCTGAGGCCAGTCCATGGCACGAGACACGTCTACCAATGCCAGGGACAGCCAGCGGCCAGCAATACTGAGAGCCTCCCGCTGAGCTGGGCTGGTTGCTCCTGTTTCCCCCCAAGCAGGGCAGAGGTTCAGCCGGGGCCTGACCTCCACGAGGTGGAGGGTGGCCCAGGCAAGGTGTGCATTGCTGGGAAGCTAAAAGGGGCCACCACCCTATATGCACACAGTGTGTGGGGTCTTAGGCCTGAGCAGAAGGAAGGAAGGAAGGGGTCCCACACCCTGAGCTTGAGGCCCCAGGCCTTAGGCCAACTGTTGATCCAGGGTCAGTCTGGCCTCACCAGGGTAAGCCAGGAATCAGCACTGTGGCTTCCGATGGGCAGCAGTCCCTGAGCAGCAGTCCTGGCACTTCCAAAGCCTTCCTGACGGCATGCTGTGGGGGATGGGAGAAGCAAGGGACCTGGGGTTGTGTGCCCTTCACGCCAGGGCTTCTGTACAGCCCTTTGCTGTTTGGCTTTTGGCCACATACTGCTCTGTGGCATTGGGCAAGTTACTCAGCATCCCTGAACAAGTTCCCCCATCTCTAAAATGGGGGTGACGATAGCATCTCTCTCAGAGGGCTGCTATGAGGAGCTGATGAACAAACACTTCACACAGCACCTGGCTTGCTGTGAATACTGTGTGATGTTGTGACAGCTTCCAGGGGCCACATGCCGTTGGGTTCCCCTTGGAGCTCCTTGCTGCCTACAGGGCCCTGTGGTGCCCAGGGCATGGGAAGGCATCGGCTGATGGCTTTAAAATCCTGGAGTCTGAAGGATGCAGCTTCAGACTGGGTGCAGACTTCAGACTTCGGGCTGGGTGTAGCCACCTGTAGGCACCTATAATAAGTCTGAAACGTCCATGGAGGTGCCCACAGGTTGTCCTGTTCACATCTTGCCCATGCGTAATTCAGTAATGAAGTTGCTCTGCTGCTCACGAAGCAAGCTGAGTTCCTTTAACCTTTCTACGTTGGATCTTATTTTCCACGGGGACCAGGGGGCCAGCTGTTCACTCTGCTGTTCACTTGCTGTGGGACCACACACACTTCCCCTTTATCTGTGCACGGGCTGTGTGGCATGTTCTCAGCGAGGCTGACCTCTCTCTTCTGAAGGGTAATTCCATGATGGTGTTTCCCGAGCTTCAGTCGTTTACTTAGCACCTTTATGATTTCTGCAGTGTCTGCCTATTCTCATATTTACTTATTTTTTCTTTAAATCTACTCTTTTTTTTTATTGAGTGAGTAGATTTTAAAAGGAAACTTTATATCACTGCTATAAGTGGAAAGCCAGTATCACTGGCCATAAATAGAACAAAACCATAAAATACGTAATAGGAAAACCAAATAAGGGTATTAAATTCTAGTTGGAAACTTTAGCCTGGGGAAGTCTCTGAGTCTGAAACCTGCTGTTGTCTCTTGCAAAATAAAATAAAATAAAATAAAATAAAATAAAATAATGAGATTAGCAAGTGAGAGAGAGATGGTTTGGTGACATATTGGCATCAAATTGGGACTTTCACTTTGATGTAATAAAGACTGAAAGAGAATTGAAAAGGGAATAACCTTCTCTATATATGATTCAACGCTATTTAATGTAAAACCAAAAGTAAAACTACTCATGTTAGAGATGCAGCCAGGGAAGCTGGGGCCACCTCATTGGGCAGGCCATCTGTCCATCTGCAGGAAGGAGGCGGGGCTTCCAGTCAGTCCCTGGCCACCTCGGGTCTCTAGAGAGCAGTCAGATGGCACCAGGCCCCCAGGAACTAACTGCCTGGGTTCAGATCCTGGCACCATCATTTACTGATTGTGAGACTCTTGGCAAGCTACTTAACCTCCCTGTGCTTCAGGTTCCTCACCTGTAGAACGCAGGCGATGTAAGTACCTATCTTGTAGGGTGGGAGGATTAATTAGGTAACAAATCCACATAAAAGTGCTCAGAATGACGCCAGCACAAAATAGTGGCCCCAATACTGTTAGTACCAGCCAGCCTCCTGCCCTGATGGCAGGGGACAAAAAGACCTGAATCCGAGCCTTAGCAAGTCTTGGCAGCATGAGGTCACGAGGGCAGCTGGTTGGAGCTGGCGGCCTGGGCCGTACACAGGCCTTATCGGGGAGGGCCTGGCGCTTCTGGGAGGGTCATCCGGAGAAGCGTCCACCGGCAAGGGCCCCTGGCCAGCTGCCCAGGCCCTCCCGGGGAGCGCGCTGGCCTCCAGCCTCCAGCCCCGGATGCACGGATGCTTTCCCAAGGTGCTGGAAGTGCGGCTTCCTCCAATAGAGCCTGGCTTCCCCTTCCCGGCCTCCTTGGTCTGATGTGAATGGACACTTCCTGCAGGGGCAGGTATCAATAAACACATCTGAGATGCCCTTTGTCCTCGTGGGCTGGAGAGGCCCACGGGCAGACTTGCTGGCTTCAGGCCCTCAGCCTTTGCCCCGGGGCACCTCCCTTCTTAGTGCTGGCATCTCTGTCCTGATCAGTCCCTGCCTCTGTTTCCCCCTGCGCTCTTCATCTTGATAAAGACACAGCCTGGTCTTTCCCTATGGGCCCTGAGGACCATGCTGGCGGATGGACCCTGGTGGGGAGCTGGAACCAGGTCCCATGTCTCTTTGGGACCCCCTGTGCGGCCAAGGACTGGGTCTTTGGCATCCAGTGCAGGGCCAGCAACAGCAGGCGATTAATAACTGTGCTTGGCAACCCCCTGGCAGCTGGACAGAGTTCAGCTGTTTGAGTGGGGCCTCCTGGGCCCAACTAACCAAGCTGGGGACCCACCTCCAAAGGCTGGGGCGTTCGTTGCCTTGGCGACTGGGGGCTAAGTTCACGCCTAGTCAGGGAAAACACACAGGCCTGTCCACACCCACACACGCCCATCCCGTGCACGCCCACAGGGGTTCACAGGGGTGTGCTGGGTGGGTCATAAAAGCTGCGGTAGAAGATGCCAAACAAGAGCTCCTTTCCCCTGTTCTGGGACAGAAACTTTTACTAGAGGCTGAGGGTGCCACAGCTAGAAAGTGGCAGAAGCAGGACATGTCCCTCTCTGCTGTGAGCCTGGCTCCTGCTAGGACCGTGGTAAATATCTGTGGAATGAGAGAATGCTGTTTTCAGTTTGTGTCTGAAAGAGCAAGGACGGTTGCACGGAGGGCGGAGAGGTCAACTCAGGGTCAGTTCAATCTCTCAGTAGCTGAAGGATGAGGTGTCAGCCCCATCTGACCCTGGAGGTTTTGGAGGGATGGGGCTCTTGCTGTCTGCAGTGCTGGCCTGTCCAACGTGTGGATCTCAGCTCAGCCACACAGGGCTGCTTGGCCTTGGGCAAGTAGCTTGGCTTCTCTGAGCCCCTTTCCTCATCTTTAAAACAGGGATGATAATACCCATGTCAGGGGGTTAGGAGAATTAAATGAGACAGGTGTAAAGTGCTCCACACCATGCGGTGGCTCATGCCTGTAATCTCAACACGTTGGGAGGCCAGGGCAGGAGGATGGCTTCAAGCCAGGAGTTCAAGACCAGCTTGAGCAACATAGCAAGACCCCATTTCTACAAAAAATTTAAAAATTATCCAGGTGTTGTGGCGCACACCTGTAGTCCCAGGCTACTTGGGAGGCTGAGGCAGGAGGATCCCTTGAGCCCAGGAGTTTTAGGCTGCAGTGAACTATGATCATGCCATTGCACTCCAGCCCAGGAAACAAAGCGAGCTGCTATCTCAAAAAAATAAAAAAGAAAGAAAAAAGAAGTGCTTAGCAAGTGCCTAACACAGAATAAGTGGTCATAGGTCCACAGGACTTCAGAGCTGCAGGGGGCCTGGGAACTCGGGGCATCTCTCAGGTTAAGATGAAGAAGGGGAGGCCCAGAGAAGGGTGGGACCTGCCCAAGGGCACATAGCAAGGGCACAGCTAAGTGGGCACTAGGCCCAGGGATCTTGTTGCCCAGGCCAGAGTTTTAATCCTGAGACCCGAAATTTCCCAGGCTCACAGCATTCTTCCCCTTGCAACCCTTGCCTCCGTACCCAGTGGGGCGGCGGAGGGCTCGGGGCCCCAGAGCAGCACGGTGACTGGATGGCTCCCGCCTGGCCCAGGGCCTCGGTCGTTTTCCTGTCTCACGTGTTCCCTACCACCCTGGAGCCAGGGGCCTTCCTCCCCACCCACTTTCCCCGGTCTCCGACAATGACCCAGGTGTCCGAAAGGATCAGCTCCTGACAATGAGCAACATCCTCCCAATAAATAATTATAATTCCAGCCGGGCCCTGCACAGGGGCATGCGCCGGCCCTCTGCATGCCTGTGTGCTGTTTTCCCCGGCGCCATGCCCTTGACAGTCCTCCCAAGGGCAGGCTGCTCTGGGCCTTGTCCTGGCAGGAGTCTCAGACACAACAAACAGGATGTTTTCTGGCTCTCCCACCCTCCCCCAAGACAAACCCTGTAGACTCTTGGCCCACTTCTGTCTAGCCCTTTTGCTTGGAAAGGAACATTCTCCCCTGCCCCCCAAACCTGAATCCCAGTGCAGCTTCTCCTTTTTTCTAAAAGGGGAAGAGGTCCTTTTGGGACCTGTGGGGTGGGTAGCCTGTGTGTCTGTGGCGGGGAGGTGTTGGGCATTGAGCAATGCCCCCTGTCCCCAGTCCCGGCACTCTACTTCTGTGTTGCCCTTGGGTTTCAAGAAACTGCCTCCAGGGTTGAAGGCCCCACTGCTGTCAATCCTGGGTCATCAACACCAGGACCCTGAGGGCTCTCAGCCTGGCACCCTGCCCCGCTTCCTTGTTCATGGGGACACCCAGCCCGCCCACCGAGCTAGCCCTACCTCGACCACATCTCAGCCTCACCCCATCCACACCTCTGTCCACTTGTGGGTCCCCACCCAACCCAGGTCAGCTTTGGGCTTCACTTCCTGCTTCTGCCTCCACCTCTCCTCTGCCTGCCTTCCTTACCACCCTTCCCCGGGGCCTGCAGCCCCACCTCTGCCAAGCCAGCCCTCCCGACAGCCTCCAAGCGTGCATGCTGGAGCTGAATTCCGCCAGAGCCCTGGGAGACAGGAGTGGCAGCTGGGAGAGGTGCTGGCGGGCGCTGCCACGTGGCCTGCCGGGCAAACGGGTGGCACAAGGCGGAGGTCACGCCAGGGTCCACTCTTTGGGTGGGTTTTGGTTCTTCTGGGGGTGTGTGAAAGCCCCTTCCCTAGGTGCTCCCCACCTCCGTGTTCTGGCATAGCCACAGTCTTGCAGCCACGCCCACCCCACGCAAGGGCGTGAGGGGAGTCCAGGCTGGCATGGACAAAAGCAAGCGTGCGGGTTAGCAGTCAGAGGAGAGCTGGTTAGTCCCTGCTCTGCAGGCTTCCACTGGGGACCTCGGGTGGGTCATCTCCTGTCTGAGCCCGAGGGTCACGTCTGTAGGATGACGGGCTTGGCCAGTGGAGTCCCGCCCGGCTAGCCCATGGAGCCACACGCATGCATCTCGGACGCAAATGTCCACGGGCCGAGCAACTATCTTGAGACTGAAACGGGCCACGTGGAGACATCACGGAGTGGTGGGGACTGCAGCTGGAGGGCAGGTGCCCATCTAACCGGGAGGCTCCAGCGGACAGCCGCCTCCTGGGAAAGCTGGGTTAGTGTTGTCTGCTTATTTTTAAGGAGAAGATAAAAGTCAGAATTTTCATATCAAATTCCAAATTTTTAAATGTTGCAACCTCAAAAAAAGTTTCAAATACTTTGAAGGTCAAATAAAATATGCCTACAGGCTGGATGTAGCTCTGGGCTTCCAGTTTCTGAACTTTTTTTTTTTAAAGAGACAGGGTCTTGTTCTGTTGCCTAGGTTGGAGTGCAGTGGCCCAATCTTAGTCCACTGTAACCTTGAATTTGAAGCTCAAGTGATCCTCCTACCTTGGTCTCCCATAGCGCTGGGATCACAGGTGTGAGCCACTGTGCCCAGCCTCAGTTTCTGAAGTTTTTTCTTCAGTATAGTGTCTAAGTGCCTGGGTTTAATTCTGGCTCTAGCACAGACTTGCTGTGTGATTGTAAGTTAGTTACATAACTTCTCTGTGCCTTAGTTTCCTCATCAGTGAAATGGGAATAAAAACAATACTTTATAGGGTTGTTAGATATGCCCATAAGCCCTCTGCACAGCATATTTCTTCTTATTAATACAGTTCTAACTAGATCCTGCTTTACCTGAAGTTTCCTATGCTCTAGGTTCTGAATTCATACCCTCTGGAACTTCAGTCAAACTACTTTCCTTTTCTGGGCCTCTGTGTTGCTGTCCAAAAAAGGGACCAGTATCTTGCCAAAGAAGTTCTGAAGTCTCTGTTCACCTTGGCAATGACTTTCCAAAGATTTGGGGCTCCCAGACATGGCTCGCTCTCCTAAGTGGGCAGAGCGAGGGAGAGGTCTGGTGTGTGCCTGTCTTCCTTACCTTCTAGGGCCTAAATCTCCACTCCTGCAGACATACTCTTTGGGGACATGGCTTTGCTCCCTCCTGGTACTCTCTTTTAAATGCATGAGTACTCCAGGATTGGATCACAAGCTGTTGTCAGTCATTCACACCTTAGCAAAAAAGAGTTTGAAGCTGGCTTCTCCATTCCATGGTGGTCTTCACTCCCGGGAAACGTTTCTTGAATTGCTAAAGGAATTAGCGAACTACTAGCTCCCGCATTTCACGCACCCACTACTCGCAAGGCACTTTCAGAACACTTCATGTAAGTTATTACTAATCCTTGCCCCAACTCTGCCAGGTGGATGTTTTCCTTTCTGTTTTATGATGAATAGTCTGAGGCCCAGCGTCTAAGTGACTCAGGGCTACTAGACTCCAGTCTCCAGTGCAGACAGGCCAACTCCGAAAGCCCCACCAGGCTGCCTCCCTTGACTGGGCAAGGCTTCTGCCCTTTTGCTGGGTCCCAGCCTGGCGCCAAGGGTCCTGGGCTCTGAGGGCAGGGCAGGGGTGTCTGGAGGAGGATGTGGCATCATCTTGGTTCCAGGTGATGTCCCTGGCTGGGGCAATGAACAGGACGTATCAGATTGGCTTCTGTACACACTTCCAAACCCTTCCTTGCTGTCTGCCGACCTGCAGCAGCCCCTGAGATAGCAATTAAGATAAAAATAACACCAACATATAATAACTATAGCTACCCCTCACATGTCTGCAGAGGGCATGAGATCTCACATCTTGTGTTCTTGTGTTTTCCTCATTCAGTCCTCTCACAACCTTGTGTCATAGCCAGTATTTTTGTCATTGCACAGGTGAGGAAACTGAGGAACACACAGGTAGAGAAAGGAGAGGGCCTCTAGCCCCAGTACTCTGTTTTTAAAAGCCAGGGCTTCGGAGGGTCACCACGATTACATGCTGGAGGGCTGGGGCAGGGAAAGGGGACCAGGGAGTCGATTCATCTGCTTATTGGAAAAAACGGAACTAGGAAATGTTTCTAGGGTTGGATCGGGGGCAGGGGCATAGATGAGATGACCTTTCGTGCATTCTTTGTCCCTGTCCCTCAGACGTCTTGGGTTTTCCTGTTTCCCCACCAGCTTGCCTAGGGCACCCTCTCTGCTGGTTGCAATCCTATCTGTCCATCAAGTCCAAAGACCCTCCCTCCTACAGGAAGTCCCTTGACCATCCCCATGAGGCTTTTCCCTCCCTCCTCCAAGCGCCCTGAAGGCTGGCACCAGTTTGCCTTTGCGCAGGGGGTTCCTTTGTCCTGAATGCAAACCTCATCTGCCCAGCTAGGCCGTCAGCTCCCGAAGGGAGGCCCTGTGTTCAGCACCCAGGTGAGACGCAGTGCCTGGCGCAGGCCCCGCACGTGCAGGTGCTCTGTTAGTGCTCCCTGATGAGGAGAGGGGAGGACGCATCCAGTGTTCGGAGTGGGAAGGAGCAGAAGGTGCCGATGGCCCCAGCAGGGTGGCCAAGGACAAAGAGCTGCTGTTCCAAACAGCCTTTCTGCCCCTTCTCCTGCCTCCCACCCAAGAGGCTGGGCATGGAGGCTGGGCACTGCCGGGGCCACGCTGGGCACAGCCATCGTGTCTGCAGTGGGGATTGGGAGCAGGGCGCATGCTCTACCTGGGAGAGGGACATACCTCGGCCAGGTCGACTGCCTCAGAGTGTCCAGGGCGCCCTCGGTTCGGAAGCTCCTGGGCTCTCCCTGCACAGCCTGGGATGGAGTCGGGTTCGTGCACTAACCGAGAGGCCAGGCTAAGGGAAGTCAGCTGACTCACCCTGGCCTGCGGCTGGGGAGTGGCTGAGGCCTAGGTTCTTCCCCGCTCTGGGGGCACCAGGGAGTAGTGCTGGCTCAGGCAGGTGACGGGCTCTCCTCTTTCTGAGCAGGTCTGGTGGCAGCCTTCAAGGTCGCCACGCCGTATTCCCTGTACGTGTGTCCCGAGGGGCAGAACGTCACCCTCACCTGCAAGCTCTTGGGCCCTGTGGCCAAAGGACACGATGTGACCTTCTACAAAACGTGGTACCGCAGCTCGCGGGGAGAGGTGCAGGCCTGCTCGGAGCGCCAGCCCATCCGCAACCTCACGTTCCAGGACCTTCACCTGCACCATGGAGGCCACCAGGCCACCAACACCAGCCAGGACCTGGCCCAGCGCCACGGGCTGGAGTCGGCCTCCGACCACCACGGCAACTTCTCCATCACCATGCGAAGCCTGACCCCGCTGGACGGCGGCCTCTACTGCTGCCTGGTGGTGGAGATCCGGCACCACCACTCGGAGCACAGGGTCCACGGGGCCATGGAGCTGCAGGTGCAGACAGGTGAGGGTGTCCTGCATGCGACGGCCTGGGAGTGCATGGGTCGGCGTGCCTGGTGGTGTGACTGTGTGTGACGCTGTGCTGGGTGTCGTGTAAGGCTGTATGGGTGACGCCGGCACTGCAGAGAGAGTGTGCGTGAGACGGGAGGGCGAGGGCGTGTGCAGCGTGGGCGTGTGGTTGCCGGTGTGATGGAGAAGGAGGGCGTACGTGGCTCCGTCTGTGACAGTGGAACTTTTTAATGCGCAAGGCTATACGTACCTGGGCTGGGAGGGTGACTGTGCTGATGATGACACCACGGCTGTGGCAGGTATGGGCAACAGTGGGACCAGTACGCACCCTGGGGTGTGAGTCTGGATGGTGTATGGCTTTCAGGGAATACGTGTGTGTGTGTGTGTGTGTGTGTGTGTGTGAGTCTGTCCAGGAGAGAATGCAAAGGCCAGTGGGCCGGGTAGAGGTGTGGGCGCCAGCAGGCATCCACATGCCCCTGCAGATGGCATGAGAACAGGCACGGCGAGAACACACCCGTGTGTGTGTGTGTGTGCATGTGTGTGCGTGTGTGTGCATACATGTGCAGGCTCCAGCTGGGCCAATACTACCGAGTGACGGCATGAGTACCTGTGACGGGAGGGGGACGCCGGCCCGGACAGGCCTCCCTGGCCTCCTGGGCCTGACACCCCCCTGACGGCCCTTCTCTTTGCTCCTGCAGGCAAAGATGCACCGTCCAAATGCATCGCGTACCCATCCTCCCCCCAGGAGAGTGAAAGTAAGGGACCTCCCTCTTGCCCCTGCTGGGCTTTCTACTCTCCTCTGTTCTCTCCTCCTTCTGGGTCCTCATCCTGGACCCAGACCCTGTTCTGAACTCTGGCCTCATCACCCCAAGGCCCTGGGCCCCTGTTTTCCTCCTCTGCTATCCGTCCCTTTTGCTTCCTCCTTGCTGCAGACACCAAAACCCATTCCTCTTCCGCCTGGCTCTGGAGTCCCTGCTCCTGACTCCCTGCAGGGGCTGTACCCTGGCAGTGCTTGCCGGTCAGGGGAAGGGCCCCGTGGCAAGTACTGGGTGGCGCTTGCTGCTGAGTGCTGCTCTATGCAACAGGGGAAGGTTGGGGGACCGTGGGAGTCCTCTTGCCTTAGGATTCAACTACTTAAAGTTTCCGTGTTGTGTGTGTGGGGTGGGGAGGAGGGGCCGGCTCAGGAAGGGGAAGAGAACTACCTTTCCTGAGCTCCTACTGGGTGTCAGGCATTGTGTGAAAGCCTTTTAAGTATTACTATCTCATGGGACTCTTATAAGAGCTCCACGAGGCAGGGGTCACCGTCTTCACTCTGCGAAACAGAGGCCCAGAGAGATGGCACAACTTGCCCAAACTCGCACTGCCGAGAGCAGCACAGCTGGGATTTGGTGGCAGCCTGCTTAGCTCTGCTCACTTACCTTCTTCCCACCTTGGAGGAGGGGACAGGAGAGGACTGGGTGTGCAGTGCAGGGGGTGCGGCCGGGCCCCTGGCATTTGCCCAGAGAGGTGCCCTACAGGGCAAGGGGCACTGCTCAGAGGGTACCCGGGCACTCGGTGCTAGGGACCTCTCCCTCTTCTGAGAGGAGGTCGTGGCTTCCACATCCCTCTACCTGCCCGGGCTGTGCCAGGCTTCTGGTGTGCACCAGCCCCTGCCGAGGCCCTGGGGATGCAGTAGTGTCCAGAAGGACAAGAGCCTAAGCCGGAAGCGGGGCAGCTGAACTGCAGCACCCAGCCAAGCTCACAGGCCACGGCGACTTCACTCACACTACTGCTTTTTCCGACCAACAGACAGACTGGCCAGAAGCAAAATAAGAATGTGTGTTTTGGTCTGAGCCACCACATGGGACTAAGAAAGCCTTCGGTTCAGGCCTCTCTCCCTGTACACTGCAGAGCCAGGTGTCGCCTCACCCAGCCACCGCCACTGTCCTCACTTCCTCTCCGGGTGGCTCCCTGCGGAGGGTGGAGAGGGGCCTCAGAGCAGCCCCTTCCTTCCCACGCAGCGGGTTCGTGCCTGTGTGCACACGCGCGTGCCTGTGTACGGGACAGGGCGACGCTCACTTCCCCAAGGCTCCTTCCACTCTGAGCAGCCAGCCCAGGCCCACAGCTTCCTCCATGAGCTCTCGCAGGGCTGCAAGGCCCTGAGGGACTGTCCCCTCTGCCACCACCCCCATGTCACAAGGTGGGGAAACCAAGGTTCGGCAGGTGACGGGACTTGCTCCTGGTCTCTCAGAGCCAGAACGCCTAACTCTGTGCACACACCTGCCTGAGCGCTGTGCCGCCTTGCCCTGTGAGCACCAGCTTCCTGAAAATTAGCCATATGCGTCCAGTCTTGAGGACAGAGACAAGAGATGTCCAGAGACAAGAGACACGAGGGGATGATCCTAGGGAGACCAGGGGCAAAACGGAGAGGGAGTAGAGCTGTAGTTCACCTCACCTGATCCAGACTCTAGAGCAGCAGCTGCTGGAATTCAGGGGAAAGAAAGCCCCTGGGGAATTCCAGGAGTCATCCTCGGCTGGTAAGGGCCCAGGGTGATCAGAAACCTTGAACTTGCTTGTCAAGAGTGGGCCAGGCTCCCTCTGCCGGGCAGCTCTGCCCTTAGGTGTTGACGTTTGTATCCCTCTCTCTCTACATGTATCAGGGATGCAAAGTCTCGCTCTACAGTGGATTGGCTGCTTGAGGACCAAAGGGACATGCTTGCTTCTGTCCCCGCGGTCGAGGTCAGGGGATGGCTTTTTTTTTTCTTTTTTTTAGACAGAATCTCACTTTGTTGCCCAGGCTAGAGTGAGTGCCGTGGCGTCAGCCTAGCTCACAGCAACCTCAAACTCCTGGGCTCAAGCAATCCTCCTGCCTTAGCCTCCCAAGTAGCTGGGACTACAGGCATGCACCACCATGCCCGGATAATTTTTTCTATATATATTAGTTGGCCAATTAATTTCTTTCTATTTATAGTAGAGACGGGGTCTCGCTCTTGCTCAGGCTGGTTTCGAACTCCTGACCTCGAGCAATCCGCCCGCCTCGGCCTCCCAGAGAGCTAGGATTACAGGCGTGAGCCACCTCGCCCAGCCTGGGGATGGCTTCTGTGACTTCTCAAGTTCCCTTCCACACTCTTGGTGCTAGCAGTCTGGGGACTTGGCACTGCGGCAGACACGGTCCCACAGGAGGAGAGACTCGGATGTACTTTTGGGTCGGGAGTGGGGGCTTTGGACAGCATGTGCCTTCTCTGGGTGCCATTTCCCTGCTGAGAATAGGAGCAGGCCTGTCCCTTCCCTTCTAACAGGGGGCATTCAGTGTTATCCAAGGGGCTCAATCAGGGATCAAAAACTCTCACGTCCAAGGGGCCTAAGAGCTGGTGAATAAACAGTAGGGCGGAGTGGGGACGGTGGCGAGTACCCAACCACCAGTCTAAGGGCACTGCCACCCGCTGTGTCACCACGGGGGCCCAGGGTTTCCAGAGCCACTAAATCTTTAAGCAAAGCCAGAAGCCAGATTTTGTGTGAACTCTTTCAATTATAGAATGTTGGCAACTGAAAAAAAAAACAAAAGTACTCTGTGGGCCACAGTTGCAACTTGAGTCCATTCTAGTGAAGGCCGTGTGGTGGAGTGGTTAGCAGCACAGTCTGAAATCAGCCAACCTGGTAACCTCTCTGTGCCCTCGTTTTCTTATATGTAAAATGGGGATCACGATAAGTACTTATTTTCTAGGCTTGTTATGAGCCTAAAATGAGGTACTTATGCCAAGCACTAAGGATCACGCCTGGCACAGAGTGCAGGCTGTGTGAGTGTTGGCTGTTATTTCTTCTGGCTGCACAATTCTAAGCCTGACTTTCTAAGTCAACTCATCCATTCCCCTTGTGACAAGACAGGATGGCAAGTGGATGGGAGCAGACTGTGGACATGGTCCTGTTTGGTAACAGTTTTAGAAATACTTGCCTGGTGGCTCATGTCCCTGTGCTTAGTGGGCCCAGGGCTGGCAGCTGGGTGTTGCTGTCCACTATTCTTACCTTTGGAAAGGCCCCAACTCCTGCCCCCTCTGACAGGTGCTCTGCAGCCAGCCGTGGTGCCCGATCCGTTTAATGATGCTTCTAGCCAAGGTGTTCTTTGAGTTTTCCTTCTCTAAGTTCGGCCCAAGCCTCTTAATGTTATCCTTGGGAAGTAGGAGAGTAACTGGACTATGAAATGACATGAAAGCCCAAGCCAGCCTGAGGCGGGGGTAGGTAACAGGGGATGACACTGGGGGAGTTGGTGCCCAAAAACCTGCTGCATTGCCAAGGGGCTGTGGTTTTTCACTGAGCCCAGGGAAGGGGGCTGGGCAGCTCATCTCCCCAGCGTAGCAGGCCATGCTGTCTGCTCTCGCCTGCCTCCGCCCTGGGAAACCAGGCAGCCCTGCCCTCGGCAGCCAAACTCCCTCCTCCACATATGCCCACAGGGTACCTGGCAGGCCCCGGACAACGACGGAGTAGCCCGGGCCCTCCCATCCCGCCCTGCCCCGTAAGGGCCTGGCACGCTCCTCAGTGCGGTGTTGGCAGCTGCCTCTGCCAACGCCTGATCCAGGATAAGCCTGGCTCTGGACGGTGACCAAGCCATTCCCCCGCGCCAGTGGGTGCCAGCCCAGGCTCTGGCCATGCTTGAGGCAAGGGGTGGGGAACCGCGGTGAGGCTGGGCTCTGCAGAGGTGCCCGTGGCTTCAGAGGGCAGACTTGACGCCAAACCTCTGTTCCCCGGTCCCAGCCTCAACTCTCAGGCTGTACGGAAGCCTCAGGCTCTCGAAGTGAAACCAAGTCCTGGTCCCCTGGAGGGGGCCACAGAGGGGGAATCTCCATCTGGGGACAAGAGAGAGGCAGGGAGGTCTGGCCAAGCCCCCAAGCAGGCAGGGAGCAGGGACCCGTGAGCACCTGGCAAACCTCGCAGAACGTTGCTTAGTAACAGTCCAGGGGAGACCTGCTGTGACGAGAAGAGAGCGCTTTGCAACTGGCTCCTCGATTGCTGTCCACAATAAGGCTCTTTGATGGGGGTTTTGAAATAAATACTGAAACGTCTGAGGTATAGAACATCTTTACCTTCACTACTCCACATCAAAATGCGGCCTGGCTGAGATCTGCAGGGGACCTGCCGTCACGACGAGCGGAACTGGCTTTGTAATTAGCATAGCAACTGTTCCTGCACCGGAGGGTACTTGTAAAGTGCCTGAAAACAGTTTGTTCTCTTCTGCGGTGTGAACAACCCCCCTGAAAACTTGTTTACACCATCGGCTCTTAAGGCAGCACAAAAAACAGCCTTTATTCCCAAAAACGTAGTGCAAAGGCAGCATTTCGACCACAGCCTGTCCACCTCCCAGAGCTCCTCGGGGCGAAGCTGACGCTGTGACCAGGTATCCCAGCCCATATTCTGGCCCGGGGAAGGGCTAAAATGGGGAAGGAAATGCGTTTGTGCTGGTTGTGGTCTGAGGGCACGTCTGTTCCCAGCTAAACTTCTGCAGTCAGCAGATGGACTGAAATAAATCAAACCTCCCCACGCTGTTGGGATTACGAAGCGGTACAACCTTTTTGGAGGGCAATTTAGCAATAGCCTAAAAGAAAACGCACATGCTTTTTGGCCCGGAGCTTCGAGGTCTAGAAATTTGCATGCAGATGTCCTTGCCCCAGCGAGCAAAGATGGGTGCACGAGGGGTTCACTGCTCCGTTACTAGTTATGTTGGAAGTAGAAGCAAACGTGTCTACCAGTAGGGACCTGTTGCAATAAATTTGGGGCGAGCCATGTGATTAAACCCTGAGCAGAGTGAGGTAGGTCGCTGTGCTGGTATAGAAAGATGTCCAATAATTGAATACGTTTAACATTTTAAAAATGTCAGACTAGGATTCACGTTTCTCTAGTTCTCACCACAAGTTTTTCCCCCATGACCTGTGTGGTTAGATCACGAGGTGGGGCTTCCAGAAGCCCCACCCCAGAGCTATGGGGTCTTTGGGTTGAGTGGAGGCTTTTTATTTATCATGGTGTAACCTATAGAACACAAAATTTGCCATTTTAATAATTGTAAGTGTGCAATTCAGTAGCATTAATTACACTCACAATGCTGTGCAACCATCACTGCTATCTATTTCCAAAACTTTTTCATCACTTGGGCTTCTTTTGACCTTGAACTCTGTGGCATGGGGTCTGCAGAGGGCCTGATCCCTCTTTTCTGGTGTCCCTTGTGGGCCGGGATGAGGACTCTGTCCCTCTCCTCCCTGGAGTTGCCTCAGCTGTCAGCAGTAGGTCTCCTTTCCGCGTGCTCTGGGCCCACTTAAGGGGGCGGGCATGGGGCTCTCTTTGAAAGGAGGTCCCCAGATCTTCCATGCTTCCGCAGGCCACTGAGGGTCTGGCTTTGGGGCCCTGGGTAAAGGTGGGTCCCCCTGCTGCCTGGCCTTCCCTCTCTGGGCCTCCGTTTCCCCTTGGGGAGGAGCAGTGGGGATGGGGCTTCACGTTGGCTGCCTCTCTGCCCTTGCAGACATCACGGCTGCAGCCCTGGCGACGGGCGCCTGCATCGTGGGGATCCTCTGCCTCCCCCTCATCCTGCTCCTGGTCTACAAGCAAAGGCAGGCGGCCTCTAACCGCCGTGAGTACCCTGCTGCGCGGGTGGGGGTGTGTGTGTGGGGTGTGTGACCTGCCCCAGCCCCCAGCTCAGCTCCCGGGATTAGCAAAGAGACGGCAGCTGCCACCCTCCCTGCAAGGGTCTGGGCTCAGCGGCCCAGGGAAGGGAAGGGAACCAGGTGTGCCATTCCTGGGGTCTGAGTGCCCGCCAGCACCTTTGACTCTCCGGCCGTGCTGGCTTGGCACTTAGTAAATATCTGTGAGTGAATGAATAATCCCATGGAGTAGCTCAAATTGGTCTGTAAAAATGCTGCCACTCAGAGATCCTTTGCGAATCTGCTTTAAGGTACGGGTAGGCTCATTTTGTAATTAATAGCAACTGTTAGGACAAAAGTGACTCTTGGAACATCAGAAGTGGGAGGGGCCTTAGAGATGGCTTGGTTCAACCCTTTCCTTGTACAGAGGAGAAGCCCAAGATCGGCAGGGTTAAGCAACTCACTGAACGTGACATAACTGAGCAAGAGGCAGAGCTGGGACTTGACCTCCGAGCCTTCAACTCATGCTCTTTCCAGGGAACATAATTCCACCCTGTAATGAAACTTCATCAGCATGAGTGCCGTAGCCAACAACCCCTGACTGATAGGAGTGCTGTACCAGGCACTTTGCCAAGCTTGTCATGCACATTCCCTCCTGCATTCCTCATCACAACTCCAAGAATTTGGTACTACCGTTGTCCCCATTTTACAGATGAGCAAACTGAGGCACCACAGAGGCTAAGGAACTTGCCTAAGAAAGCACATAGTGACTGAATGGTGGGGCTAGGCTTCAAGTCATGGCCACAAATGCCATTCTTCCCCCCGCCCCCCCCCCCCCCGCGGTGACAGTGCCACTTGCCTGTCCCCTAACTCTGTCCTTGAGCCTTGGTCAGTCTGAGTCCCCCAGGAGCAAGTCCTTTGCCCCTGTACCCCATCCCTGGTCTCTTCCCCTCCACCAGGTTGCAGAAGGTAACTGAGGGAGGACTGCTGTCATCAGTGGCTTTTAGTGGCTTTTGGCTCGCATCTGATTTCCTGTGGCCGGGCCCTAACAACTTGACACCCCTCCCTCCCCTCATTCCTAGGGGCCGACCTGGAACCCCACAGCAGGTCCCTCAGGGGCTGTGGCCACCTCACCCTTAAGTTCAGGACTCCCAGGTTCCTCTCACAAACCCACCACAACCGCCCTACAGGAATGCTCGAGGCAGGGGTGGGGTAGGATTGGAACAGAAGAGGACCCAGGGGGCAGCCAGGCAGGGGGAGTGTGCGCTGGTGCGCTCCGGGCGGGAAGCTGGCCTGGATGGCCTGCCCAGGGATGACCCACATGGCTAGAAGCCCTCAGGAGGGTGGTGTGCTGGAGAGGCTGGCAGGTGGCCAACTTTAGATCGAGCCTCAGTTTCCCCAGCTCTAAAATGGAACCAACAGTCCTTACCCCAGAGCATGGTGGAGCAGGTGGGACACAGGAGTACTTGTTGCACACCTGCAGGTAGCCTGGCCCACGGGGGTTGCCCTGCAAAGTAGCCATGACCCTAGTAGGTTTCAGGAACTTTCGTGTCACTTCCCCGTGTTTGTTCTGCTGCTGCTCCCCTCCCTCCCCGCCTGTTTCCTCATCTTCACTGGCAGCTCCTTGAAATGAGAAGGACCTGTGGGAGTACACGGGGTGCTGCAAGAAAGAGGGAAGTTGGGGCCACTGTGTCTAGCTGGTGGCCAGTTTGGGGAGTGGGGAGCCCCAAGAGTGGGTCAAGGTGGCAGTAGCTGGAGGGGGCAACAGAAGGTGGGCGGAATGGTTGGGAAGTGATCAGGTGCTCAGACCCCCTAAGGTTCCCCTGAGAGATGTCCCCTCTCATGCCACAACAAATGGGGGGGGGACAGAGAAGACCTGGAACCCTCTAATTCGGAGCTGACCCTGGACCCTCCCAGCCCATAAATTATGGCTAAAGACCACAATGTGGCAAATGTCCAAACAGGGAACAGCACAGTTAGCAAATTCAGGAGCCCGGGCTTTGGCTGATATAGTTAATGAAATCCTGAAGGTCTGGCACTGTGTACGTCAAGCCACAGGAGAAAGCACTGGCTGCCTTTGGTTTCCTGGTGGCAAATGTTATCCTACGTCCTATGTGGAAAATGCAGACAGTTTCATTTATCAATGGTCAAAATGAGCCACTCACTGAGATCCCACCTGCCGGACAGACATGCAGAGCACCGCCAGACGGGCTCCCACGTGAACAGAGGTGGGGTCCAGGGCTGAGCGGGGCCTGCCTGAGCTTGGCTGCTACTCCCCGAGTGGCATCTGCCAACAGGGGCAGGGATGCTGCCTGGGGAGGCTCTCCCTCCTGTGACCAGCTTCTCTGTCTGTCCCTAGGTGCCCAGGAACTGGTGCGGATGGACAGGTAAGGCCACGGAGACCTTCTTGAGAACATTTGCCAGGGCCAGCTGGCAGGGAGGAGGAGTTTCTGTGCACAGGGCCCGTGTTCAGCTGCCTAGCACAGCTAGCCAGAGGAGCACCTGCCATCTGCTGCTGCAGTCCACACATCTGTGCTGGTGGCTGTTCTCCCGCCACCCCTCGCCCAGCGGCTGAGCTCTGATTCTGCCGAGGTGTGCCACACACCCTCCTTTGGGCCTCAGGGGTCAGCCTGGGCTAGGATGGGGACAGGGAGGAAGCAGCGGACCTGGGGGAGACACTGACACACACAAAGGAGGCCAGAGGGCCCAGGCCCAGCCCCAACCTGGGAGCTGCGGCTCCTCCCGGCAGGGCACCGTAGGAAAAGCTGCCAGGCTGCTGCAGGCCACCAGGACAGAGGCTGAAGAGACCCAGAGCGGGCAGCAGGCCAGGATGGAGTGGACAGGGGGATGGAGTGGACAGGGTGGGCTCTGGGCAGGGAGCTGGCACGCAGCCTGGTCCAGAGGACGTGCTCAGGGGACAAGCCCCACTCAGGGACTCAGCCCCAGCACCTGCAACACCAAAGCCAGAGCTCCTCTGGGCGTTTGAAGGGATGATTTTCAAAACGGGTCAAAGGAAGTCCTGTCGGCAGTCCTGCTAGAATCTCAGAGCTGGAAGGGTCTTCAGAGGTTATCCCACTTCCAACTGGGAAGAAAAGAGAACCCCTCTCCTCAGCTCAGGACAAGCTTTGAGACATTTAATCCTCATGCCATTAACTCTACTTACTAAAGAGAAACTTGTCCCTAAACTCCTGAGGCTGGTGTCCTGAAAGTACCTTTGATCCCAGGCTTCCGGGTGGCTGGGGCTAGTGGTGAGACCGCATGAGGGCACTGGGTCCGTTCTGAGGGCAGCCTTGTGACCTCAGCTCTGGTCCTGGCTCCTCCCCGCTTGCTGGGCAGGCCCTGAGGCTTGGGGCTGGGGAGGTTGGGGAGGGGAGGGGAGGAGAGGGGAGGGGATGAGAGGGGAGGGGAGGGGAGGGGAGCAGAGGATTGCTGGAGGCAGGGAGGGCAGCACAGATGACCTTCTATTCTGATTCTGTGGCAGCAACACTCAAGGGATTGAAAACCCTGGCTTTGAGGCCTCTGCACCCTCCCAAGGGATGCCCGAGGCCAAGCCCAGGCCCCCACTGTCCTACGTGGCCCAGCGGCAGCCTTCTGAGTCCGGGCGGCACCTGCTCTCCGAGCCCAGCACACCGCTGTCTCCTCCAGGCCCAGGGGACGTCTTCTTCCCATCCCTGGGTAAGCGTTTCCTGACCCTCACAGCACTGTGCCCTGCAAGGTCATGACCCCATGCCCTTGCAGGGCATCAGCCTCACTCCCCAGCCTCCCTGGGGAGTCCTCACAGCCTCAGGGTGTGGGGTGGGGGTGAGGGACAGAGGAGTCCCCTTTCACTTTGCTTCTTTCTTTTGCAGAGCCTGTCCCTGACTCCCCAAACTTTGACATCGTCTAGACCAGCTAGGGGACAGTGTGCAGTTGTGGCTGGTCTGCGGCAGGTGTATTTGAGCCAGGCCTGGCCCTCTGAGTGGCCTCCTTGGTCTTGTCCCTCCTGCTCTGAGTCCAGACTGCGACAGCCCTGATGCCCTCTGGATGCTACAAGCGGGAAGGGGCAGATGCTGGACAGCTCAGCCCCTGTCCCAAGGATGCTGGGGTGCTGGGATTCCCTGCTAGAGACCTGAAATTCACCAGCTACAGATGCCAAATGACCTACATCCTAAAAAGACTCCGAACCTCCAGCTCAGCAGCAGCCTCTCTCCATGAGCCTCAGGACCTGACAGCTTCCATAGGACTAGAGGTGCCACCCTCCCAGGCCTGAGGCTCAGGGCAAGATGTGGAGGGACTCTTCCCAGCTGTGGTGACCTGATTCTCCCATGTTGCCCAAGGCTCCTCATCTGTCAGACCTACTCTTTGCCCCCATGGGGGCACTGGGGCTGCGCCTGTGTGCCTGGGCCCACCTGCCCCCGCCATCGGAGCCGTCCCCAGCTGCCTCCTACCAGCAGTTTCTCTGAAGACCTATCAACAGATTAAGCCAATCTGGGGCTCCCACTGCCTGCATTCTGGTCCCCAGAGTTCAGTGGCCAGAGGCCCCCAGAACAGGAAGTACACACTGGGGCACAGTGGCCACTGTGAGCCAATTGGCGTCTTGGGCAATCCGCGGCCAGGCCAGAGGTTGCACCACCCACTGTAAGCATCGGTGAGGGCAGGCGGGTGAGGCCTGCTGGGAAGGTGAGTGGAGGGGGCTCCCCCTCCCTCCCTCCCCATCCCTCACTCCCACTGCTCAGCGTGGGCCATAGCAAGGGTGGCACATAATGTCTTGTCCACACCGGGACACTTCTGAGTGTGAAAGGGGGGTGCTATTAAAAACTACATGGGGCAACAGGTGCAAACCCTGTGGTTAGATTGTAAGAGCTGGGCTCAAACCCATACTCTGCTTCCGAAGTGCCCAAGGCCTCCCCACCCCTGCCTTTGGCCTTCCATTCTGGACAATCTGTGCCTGGCCTATGGAGGAGCCGGGTGGGCGTGTTCCCATATCCTGTATCCGGCATGACCTGGATTTGTTTTTATACATGTATACAAGTGGAGTCCTTTGTGGAATTGTGACTGAAGGATTTTAAAGCATGGGAGAAGGAGGGTGGTCTCTGCACACTCTAGGCTGGAAACATGGAAGGAGGTGCCTGGGAATGGGGAGGGGTGAGGCGGGCTGGGCAGACCCTCTAGCTACCAGGGGACAGGAGTCCTGGGCACTGTGGAGGGCACAGTCCCGTCTAGGCACTGGTCTTCTAGCAGCGACACTGGCTCTGCTGAGCTGGGCCTGGGACTAGGACAGAGGGCCCAGCGGGCAGGGAGAAACCTGCCACTTTGCCGGGCGGGGGCAGAAAAGGGGAGCAGCTCTGGGCTGTCTGGCAGCAGTGAGCCCTGGGCCTGCAGCTGGCGCCAGGGACCCCCACCTGGACACATGGCCCTGCTTCCGAGCTGCCTTGTTAGCCCAAAGGCATGGGCCACTGTGGGCCTCCTGCCGTGCTGGGCTGAGCTGAGGAGCTGGGGGCTTCCAGATGGGACCCACACCTTGAGTGGCCAGAACACTAAAACCCTCACTCCTGCTTTGTCCCTGAGGTCCCCTCTTCTACTCTATCTGCCTCCAAGCACCCTCAGTGCCAGCCGCTGTAGAAAGAGGGTGCTGTTCTGACAATTCACAGGGGCCCACGGGTGGGAGCTGGGAAGTGACACCTGCTCCAGGGCGGGGCCGGGCTGCCCCTAGGGTCAAAGGACAAGCTCGCAGCTCAGGAAGCGTGTGTGCCCTGGCCCCTGGGGATGCTGGCCTGGCCCTAGCCCTCAGCTGCTGACCTCGAGGCAGAGACAACTTCTAAGAATTTAGCTGCCAGACCCCAAGCTCGGCTGCTGTGCAAGGGAGGGAGGTGGCCCAAAGCAGAACAGCCACCACACTTCCTCCCTAGCTTCCTCCTGCACGGCCTCGGCTCTCCTCTTCGGACCCTCCCAAATGAATGCGTCTCAGCTTTGTGGCTTCCTGTTTTCAGTGAAATTTACTCTGCGCTCCTGGTTCCATCTGCATCCCTGCCCGTGATTCCGGCGTGTGGCGAGCTGGGGACGTCCCCCTGCTGCTGCCGGGGAGGGCTGGGCGCTAGAGTAGCCCTGCATGTGGCCCCGGGATGGTGGTGCCTCAGATGCCAGCGCTGGTGGCTATGGGCTGGGGTGCATGGGACAGAGTGGAGAGCGGGGACATGGTGGCTGGAGGAGGGCAGGAGGAGTGCTGGGGCCTGGAGGAGGAGGTTTGCTTGGGAGCAGGGTGGGGCTGGGGCAGGAGGCTCCAGGTTTCTGGCAGTGTCCGAGGCCCCGGGGCCCTCTGTGTGTCTAGGAACTAGTTCATTGTTAGGAGATCAATCAGGAATTAGAGGCTGCCTTAACTATCTCCCGACATGCACACTTAATGGAGACTTCCTGCCTTTCTTCCCTCCAAGGGAAGGGCCGAGGGAATGGGCTCTGAGGCACCATCAGGAGAAGTTTGCTGACGCAGTGGGGGCTGCTTGACGCTCCCCAAAAACATGCCATGGAGGCCGCTGGTGACTGCTGCTGGTCAGGCTGGCCCTGTCCGGGAAGGCTGTGGTGCTGGGTGCTGAGTGGGCGTGCAGGAGCCTGGGACTTGCTTCTCAAAGACCCCTGCCTGGCCAGAGCTCCCCTGCGCGCAGCAGCTCAGGGCCCGGGCAGAGGAGCTGATGCATCGCCTTCATCACGGGTGCTCTGTGCTGGAGGGACCCAGAAGGATGCGGTGGGGCTGGGGGCTGCAGAGGTCCTGCCACCCACCCACCACCACCAACTTGGGCTCTGTAGTCCTGCCTCATGGAAGAGGCCTTCCCGGTGGCAGCTGGAACGCTCCAGGGCTGGCCCAGCTGTGCTGGGGCCTGGGGGAGCATTCGCTCAGGGAGCTGCAATGGGCAAAAGAGGAAGTGGGATTGCCGACCAGGATGCTGGGTACAAAGGCCTCTTGAAAAACAGCCCAGCAGAGCATCTGGCCCAGCTGGAGAGAGCACTGGCCGCCTGGCCGCCTGGCCCGCTGGGCTGATTTGCACCGCTGCTCCTCGTACCCGACATGCGCCGTGTCTCCCTTACTGTTCTGTGAGTTCCGGAGGGCAGGGTCCAGTAACAGGGCCAGTAACTGGTCCAGGGTCCAGTAACTGGCCTTTGCACCTTGTTGCAGAGCTGGTAACTGACACACGGCTACTGCATGCTGGGCTGAGCCGAGAGGCCAGAGTTCTGTTTTCTGAGCCACTCACGATGGGCAGGCCACCTCTGACCTCCCACCAGCTCCAGTCCCTAGCAGCTCTGCCTGGGCCTGGCGGGACCTCCGCAACACTCATGATGCCGTGAGCCTGTGTGGGCCAGGGGGCAGATCTTTCATTTTTCCCTTGCAATTCTATTGGATGGCTTCCTGGAATATATTTAATATGTCAAGAGGGATTCTGAAGTGTGAATATAGCTTACTGAGACAGTGCTGAGATCGGCTAACGATGTCTGCCTTGCGCACAGGACAGGGACGTGGCAGCATGTGTACTGTATCTTTGCCTTTTCTGCTGTCATAGTCTGTGCCTTCCAAAACATTTTCACCTGTGTTACTGCTTGTTTCCCCCAACTGTCAAAAATCCTGGAAGGTTTTACCGTTCCCATTTAATGCACAGGGAAATTAAGGTTCTGAAAGGTTTGTGTCTTGTCAGAACAAGTGAATGGTGGAACTGGGACCAGAGCCCGGGTCTCCTGCTTCCCAGGTCTGTGCTCCTTCCTCGTCACTGAACTGAATGGCATCACAGGCCAGGGCTGGCTTAGCCTTCACCTTGGACTTGCCTAAGTGCATTCCAGGCCCTGGGAGATGAACCTGTGCCCACAAGTCCATGGCCCCACCTTACTCCACACCAGAAATGTTCCTACTGTGCTCTGCTTGCCCTGCCTGGGCTTCTCATGGATCCAGAAGACCCTGCTGCTGTTGTGGAGGTGCCTTCCACCTCAGCTCCTGTCACCCCCCTTTCTGCCTGGCAACTGGGAATCCACAGGACTCTCAAGAGGCGCCGTGGCCCATGCACCCCTCATGCTTGCATCAGGGCATGGGGAAGAGAGAAACCCTCAGCCAACCACTGAGCTCCTGGGTCCTCCTGGAGGGACTTAGCCAGTTGTATGTGCAGCATTTAGACAGCTGCAGAACGTCCCTCAAGACGCCAGGCTAAGGGAAGGGTCTGGATTGATTCGTGCTGGTCCTCCTTGGTGGAAAGCACAGAGAAAGGGCCAGGCTGGGGTTTCCTGACCTTAAGCCAGGGGAAGCAGGGTTCACAGTGGCAGCTGAGCCCAAGTTTAATAAACAGAAGAGCCCGCTGCCCTTAAGACACAAGGTGGGGTGCCAAGACTCGTGTAGAGAAAGGGGTACTGAAAGATTTTCTGTCCTTCTGCCTGGACAGGTGACTTCTGCAGGTCTCCCCGGCCTGGGAAGGCTAGCCCTGTTATCTGAGATTGCATTATCTGCTGGCTGTTACTCATCTGTGCCAGGGAGGCCACGGCTAGGCCCTTCCTCCCCCCCTGCCCCCTGCCAAAGTGCCTCCGAGGCTGGGCTCAGCTCCTGACCTCCCAGTTGCCTTCCGTCCTTCCTCCCTGGGCCCAGCCCTTCCTTCGCAGGGGCCTCCCTGACAACCATTGAGACGCCTCCCCCAGGTCTGGCCTTGCTGCCCATGGCCTGGACCTAGCCAGAGGCCTGAGGCTGCACAATGACTTCCCCTGGCCGGGTGGCACGCCATTGTGTGGCGGGCCTGGGGCCGGCCCGGATGCCCCTTGCAGCACAGCTGTTCAGAGCCCGGGTGAGACGGGCTGAGGCTGAGCGGGGGCAGGCTGTTCACAGCAAAGTCCGGCTCGCAGGAAGCTGGGGTGAGGAGGGTTTCAGGGAGATAAGTAGAGGTGGCGGGGCTCAGATATAGGATTTCCCTTGGCTTTTGGCAGGCTCTCGGCAACTGAAACCCAGGTCCCCTGCATAGAGAAACTCATCTTTTAAGACAGTCATATGTAACCTTAACACTTGTGCCCCCATAATACGCTAAAAAAAAAGATAGTGATGCAAACGATGCCTCCTCCAGAAAACCTCCCCTTGCTCCCAGCTCTGAGCTCCTAGCACGGCGCTACATCCCAGCATGTCAACTCTGCTGCACGTCCCTCCTCCACCAGACTGGAGGCCACCGGAGGGCAGACCTGTGCCTGACACATCTCTGGCTTCCCAGCCTCTAGTTCAGGCCTGGCACGTAGTTGTCAGATAAACGAATGAATGAATGAATCTCGCATGCCCTGTCCTGCAGGAAGGCTGATCCTGTGCCAGAGAGGTCTTGCTTGAAACCAGACAGATAACTGCAGGTGGGAGTAAAAGGGTGGTGTGCGGGCCTGCCAGGTTTCTCTGGACAGATCTGTGCAGGGTGGTACTTGCCCTCTGACCCCTGGTAGACTGTGGCCTCCCTTCGCTGGCCTGATGCTGCTCAGGGCGCTGGTTGCTCCAGGAGAGGCTGAGATAATCCTCCTGCCTCACACACCCATTCAGTGAGATCTGCCCACTGACGGAGAAGGGCCCTGCTCTGGTCACCTCTGGCATGGCCCTTGGCTCTGTCCTTGGGGATACTCATGACCCTGACAGGGGTTCACTGCCCAGAGGTGAGGATCTGGTGCTCTTTAGCGGCCAATGCCAATCATGGCAGGCATTGACTGCAGGGCTCCAGCTTGCTGGCTTCTGCCCAGCCCCTCCCTGGCTTAGCCAGGCCAGGAGAGAATGGAGGGGGCTTTTAAGAAGGCAGTGGGGCTGCGGTGAGCTGTGACCACGCCACTGCACTCCAGACTGGTGACAGAGCAAGACCCTGTCTCAAAAAAAAAAAAAAAAAAAGGGCCAGGTGGAATGGTGGCTCACACCTATAATCCCAGCACTCCGGGAGGCTGAGGCAGGAGGATTACTTGAGCCTAAGAATTTGAGACCAGCTTGGGCAACACAGGAATACCCCGTGTCTACAAAAAGTTTAAAAAAAATTAGCCAGGCATGGTGGCACATGCCTGTAGTCCCAGCTACTCGGGAGGCTGAGGCAGGAGGATCACTTGAGCCCAGGAGTTTGAGGTTGCTGTGAGCTAGGCTGACGCCACTGCACTCTAGCCTAGGCAATATAGCAAGATCCTGTCTCAAAAAAAAATAAAAAATAAATAAATAAAAGAAAACAGGTAGCGAGACTAGCCTCTGGGGTGAACCTGAAATAGACCGTCACAGGGAGGGCTGTGGACAGAGAGCCCTGCCTGCTCTGCTCTGAATGCTGCTGGGGCCTGAACTGCCTGTGGCTTCTAGAACCTACCTCTGATTACTGCCTGCTCTTGGGCCTTTGTTCGAGCTGATCCCCAGAATATGTTTGTTGCTTGGCTGTGCTGACCGTGACTGACTGGCCGGACTCAGCCCGGGTGTCAGCTCCTCCAGGAGGCCGTCCACAAGCTCTTCCTGCACTGCGGCCCTGCACATGGATGTCCTCACGGCCTTCCTTACTCAGCTGCACCTCTTCAGGCCACGGACCTCATTGTCGTCCTCTACCTCCAGTGCCTGGCACACAGTGGGCACTCGGGGAACAATGGCCGAATGAATGAATGAGTGAGTGAATGAATGAATGAACAAATATGGTCTCGTGCTAGTGTCTCAAACTACGTTCCTATGGTCACTGGAGTTCTTCACTGACGTGTCCCCTGCAAAAACTAGCTTGAAGAAAAAGGAGGAAAAATTGCAGAAGTGCTAGATTCTTTGCAAATGAAATTATTTTCCCTATAAATCTGTTTCAAGTTGGAACCTGCTGCTGTCGGTGCCAGAATGGCAGGGACTGGCCTGCAAGGAGGCGGTGCTTATGGTCCCCACGGGGCTGGGACAGTCTCTGGCTGACAGATGGAAACTCTTTCTGGCCATGGGGACCACTCCTAACAGGTTTTGGAGACTGTTGGATAGTGGCCCACCTATTCTGGGTGTTTAAATGTGGCTGGAGTGATTCCCCACTTCTTCAATTCCTCTTTTTTCTGGGAACCAAGAGGAAGCCCGATTTTGCCTCCAAACCTCAGGGTCCTAGGATGTATGTGTCCCACCAACTGCCGCCCTGGGAAGCTCTAGGACTGTGGTGGTGGGAGTGGCGTGCTCCCTGGCCTATGTCAGGATTGGGGAGGGCAGGGTGGCAACTACTGTCACATTTTGCCTCACCCCAATTCTATTCTCTGCCCTTTCCTCACTAACAGAGTCTGCTTTTGTGTGGGGGCAGTGATGTATCTGGCCTCTAAGTAATAAGGCAATTATGAAAGTCTTGTCCCTCATTTTTTCTGATCCCCCTCATATCTGGGGTACCCATATGACACAACTCTGGCCAAGGAGACATAAACAGAACTCTGGAGGGTAGTTCTGCTTTCCTCATAAAGGGGCAGAAGTGGCTGCCCTATCTCCTTGTCTTTTTGTCATCTTCTTGCCTTGAATGCTGGCATGATGCCTGGAGCTCCAGCAGCTATCTTGCAACCAGGAGGGAAAGGCCAAGAACATTAGTGCTGACATCATTAAGCATGAAGTCAACATTCGCAATTCTCTCCAGAGTTTGTGTTATATGAGAAAATGCATTCCGATTTATTTATGGCTCTATAGTTAAGTTTCTGTTACTTGTAGGCAAATATATCACAGATGCTATTGGAGGGATGATCACGAGATGAGCCACTCTGAAGCTAGGTACAGTTGGGGAGGGGTTATGTCAACACTGGGTCCTTCTATGTTACCAGAAGAAATGATACCCTGACCTGCTCACCCCCCCCCCCCCCAGTTAGTTTCCTGTGTCCTGTCAGGGTGCCTCGTTTAGCCCACTGGGTGTGAATGGCTGAAGTGATTAGTGGTGACACTGGGCATCCCTGGGGCTGAGGATACCCAGAGGGGGTGCCCAGAGCCAGTCTCATTTTCTGGGCTCCTCAGAACGTGGTGGGGGCTTTCCTGGGATTATTGGCCCAATTTCTACCAACACCCCCAGAAAGAGCCCAGCCCAGACCTGGTGTGACTCCACCTCCCACAGTGCTGTTGGCAGAGGGGAGGGGTCTACCAGAGTCACCTGCGGGGGTGGGGGGGACAGAGCTGAGGCCTCATTCACAATCAGGATCCCTTGGGGAGACAGATGCAGGAATTTTCCTGAATCTTCTACCCACTCTTTGCAATGTGACTTTGCAGGTCACTCCTTAAAAAGGTGGCGTTTATTTCCCCATATCTTGAATCTGGGCTGGCCTTGTGGCTTGCTGTGGTTAACAGAGTGTGGCAGAAGTGACTTTGTGCCAGTTCCAAGCCAGGGACTCGAGAGGCCTTGCATGCTTCTGCCCCCTCGGGGACCCTGCCCGCTCCGCGTGCACAGGTATGGGCCTCGCCTTCTGGAGGAGGACTTGCCCGTCACCCCAGCCGACAGCCAGCAGACCTTGAGAAGCACAGCCACCCAGCGACACGCAGCTGACCACACACGAACGAGGCATTCCCACCGAGACCAGAAGAACCGCCCAGCTAAGCCAGGTCTAAATTGCCAGCCTACAGAACTGGAGCTAAATAAGTTGTTGTTTTACACCTCTGTGTATTGTTCTGTCTATAATGCAGCATTATTGTGGCAATAGATAGCTAATACCATCCTCCTCCTCATGGTTTACCAAGTGCTTCCAGACATGAGCTCATTTGATTCCCCAAACAACACCTATGAGGTAGATGCTATCTCTCTTTTGCAGATGACAAAACCGATATGCTCAGAGGTTCTGACTTGCTCGTGCTCATGCAGCCAGCTCGCAGTGCTCCTGACTCCAAACTGCCCGGTCTCAATTTACAAGCCACGCCCACGGCAGTTCATCACCCCCCATAGTCACCCAGCCCGAGGCCACACTCGCTTTTCCACCCGCGCAATCCTTGAGCAGTAGCCTTGTTCATTCGAGCATCGGCCTGAATCGCGGATGTCGGTCTCTTCCCACCCTGACGTGTCGTGATAGCATGTGACCCCACACGACATGGGGAAGAGGGCCAGAGGGGCACCTTTCCCATAAGGCACCAGGGTGCACAGCTCGGCAGGCAGAGCAGGGGTCACTCACCGACAGGGTGGGGGTGCCCTCGTCCTCCACGGTGACCACCAGGTGGTAGAAGCTCTGGCGCTCCCGGTCGGGCGGGGCGGGCCGCGTGGCGATCTCGCCGCTGATGCGGTCCATGCGGAAGGTCATGTCCTCATTGCCCTCGGTGATGTAGTAGGACAGCACACTGTTGATCCCAATGTCACGGTCGGTGGCCCTCACCTGCACCACAGCAGTGCCTCCGCCCACGTTCTGGGAGGACAGCAGGTTGTGTGGTCACTCCGGAGTTGCGGCGTTGGGGGCAAAGTCTGGCACCTGCCCCCGGCAGCCCTGCGGCTTCCCCGGACCTTGCGAGAGCTTTGCCGTCCACCCTGGGGCCACGCGGAGCATGGCAAGGGCGGCGGCGGCGAACATGCTGTGGGCACCAACTATGCGAGGACTTCTCTCTACAGCCCACGAGGTGGGCACTGGCGTCGCCCCCGCTTGCAGGGGAGAAGACTGGGGTGCGGGCAGGAGCGTGTGCAAGTCCACGCAGCCCATCATGGGCCAGGCCGGGGCGTGTGGCCCGAGAGACGGACCTGTCTCATGCCATCCTGACTCACGAACGTCCACCCTGGCATGACACCCAGCAATGGCCGGGCGAAAATTCTCCTGGAGCGGCTCAGGCTTAGGACTGAATAATAGATACATTTTTTAATAATATAAAAAAATAAGATTTCTTTTTATAATAAAAGCAGTTGTCCTGAAGTAAACTTTTGTGTGACTAGGAATGAGCCACAGCTCCCAGCCCCAAGACCTGAGGGACCAGGTGAGCCAGGCAGACAATGAAAAAGGTGCTTCATGGTTGGTTCACACCACTGTCCCCCGCTCTGTCCAGCTGTATGGACGCCAGAGCTGCGCTCACCTCGTTGACGCTGACATTGTATCCAAAGGGGCTCTCGATCACCGGAGGGTTGTCATTGACATCCAGGATGGTCACCTGCAGGATGTGGTCCTTCTTCCGTGGAGGGGTGCCACGGTCGGAAGCCACAACCTGTGCAGGGGGAGGATGACTGGAGTGAGGGCCAAAGAGTGGAGGAAGATCAGGAACGTGGAGTCTGAAAGGGCTGTCCCCTCGGCGGGGAGGACTTGTGAGGGCAGAGAGACTCACTGACCCACCCCTGCCCGTGGGTGGCCTGGCCAGCCCTGGGCTCTCCTCAGAGCTTTTACCTTCTGCCCCATGCTGTGACCAATCCTGGCCTAATCCTTGTCTGACGTGGGACCCTCATTTGGAACCTGACTCCAGAGTGCCCGATTCTTTGCCTCCTGACCTACCCTGGACTGTATTCTGGGCTGTGCCAGCCCCTGAATCTGACCCCGGACCTGCAAACCGACTCAAGGCTCCTGCCTTTACCTTCAAGGGCCCCTGTCCCATGCACTCGGATCTGGGCTCTGGCCAATAAGGAAAGAGCCTCAAAGAAGCTTCTCACCAATGAGCTAGAGTCCTGACCATGGGCCAAGCCTGTCCCTGGGAGCCCCGAGCTGCCCAGATGGCCACGGGGCAGCAGTGAGTGAGTGGGAGCTCAGGCCCTTTCAGGAGCGCAGCCCTGAGGTCCCGAGAGAGTCTTTGCAAACGTGCCAGCCACAGCGATTCTGCAATGATGGTGGCCTCTGCGGCTCCTCACACCTGCACTTGTTTCTCACCTCGGCAGAGGCAGGTCAGGTGTTTTTTTTTTTTTTTTTTTGTACATTGCACAGATGGGAAAACTGAGTCCCAGACAGAGTAAATAACTTGCCCAAGGTCACATTGTGTTTGTGGAAGGGATGGGGCTCTCCCAGCTCCACTAGATCTTCCCCCTGGCTCTTACGGCAGGGACAGACACCTCAGCTGCTTCCTCCCCAGAATCCAGAGACCACCTCCCTCCTGGGTCACCCTCTCCGGGTCAGCTGCACTGTGCTCTCCGCCCTGAGGGGTGCAGCTGGCCCCGTGTGACTTGGTGACAGCAGGAAGCTGGCCGGCCAGGCCAGCAGCCACCTCTCAGCCTGAGCGGGGCAGTCCCTACCTTGAGGATATAGTGGTCCAGCTCTTCTCTGTCCAGGGGCCTGGCCACAAACACTTCCCCAATGGAGTCATTGGTGGTGACGATCTCAAAGGCCCCAGCGATGTTGCCAGAGGCCAGGGAGAAGACCACCTGTCGGGGAGGAAAGGGGGGAGTGGTGAGGTGGGGAGACGTGGTGGCCACATCAGGCCAAGGGCACCTGCCCCTGCCCGCCCGGGCCCTCTGTTCAGCAAGGGTGTTCAGGAACACGGTGTTTTTGCAGACATGACTTATGTCCCTCAAAATGGGTGTGGCCCACCTAGCGGGGTGGCGCCAGGCCCGTGGCGGGCTCCTGGGCCTGGGGGATGTCGGCATGCTGGCCTGGGACAACCAGGCAAGGTCACACAGTTTGCAAATGCTGAAGAGATTTGAGCCCACATACTTGTGACCCCAAAGCCAGCGTGTCTCGGCCCCAGAGGCGTGCAAGCCATCTCTAACACCTCCTCAGACACGTCGCCTGATGCACAGAACAGATAAGTGCAGTGTGAACATCGAGGCGCTTCTCCTGCACTCTGGGGTGTCCCGGCCTGGAGCGGTGGGGACTGCGTCCTGCCGCGGGCGTGGCATGTCCTCCAAGGGGCCTGGGCTGTGGGGAGGCTGGCCCCAGAGCTGGCATGTAAGGAGCAAGGTACTGTGTGGTTTGCGGATATGGTGACGGTGGAGTCGCCGGGAAAATGTAGCCTTACTCGGGGGCTGGCCTTTAGGCTCCACGTCCCCTTGCTCCAGGCAGGGCCGCCGCCTGCACGGCTCCGGCAGCTGCACGCCTCCTCCCTGACCGCAGACGGGGACGGGCACAGGTGTCCTGCTCAGGGCAGGGCCTGCACGAGCCTCCCCTTGGTGTCTGGTGACAGGGACGGCTTAGACGGCCTCTGCCTGAGCAGCTGTGGGGGCCCCACCGACGGGTGGGTCCTGGCTATCACGCTGGGTGCCCACCTGCCCGTTGCTGCCAGCATCGGGGTCCCGGGCCTTGACCGTGGCCACTCGCCGGCCCACAGGGCAGTCCTCGGGTACGCTGACCGCCGAGTCGGAGGTGAAGTCAAACCGGGGGCTGTTGTCGTTCTCGTCCAGCACGGTGATGTAGACCTGGGGGTGAATGTGGTCAGAGACCTGCCCCCTCCTCCCCGTCCCTGGCTCCAAGCACCTATGCCCTGGGGGGCGGTGTCCGGCTGGGACCAGAGTCCTGGTCAGTTCTGGAACATCAGCAAGTTTTCATAGCCCACCTTGGCCGATCCTGATTTACAAAGAGACCCCGAGCCCATTCCCCCGGCAGTCTGGGGGAGACTGGGTGCGGGACACACTCAATACTAGGGGGCAGGAGGGCAAGGGGACACCCCCAGAGGTGTTGGGACGGAGGGAACTGGCAAGCCGGGCCCTGGCTAGAGGGGACGGAGGCTCGGAATGCTGGCCTGGTATTGGCATAGCTTCCTGTTTTTCTAAAGAAACAAGGAATCCAGATTTTTAAGTGAAATTGGCTGACGAGCAATAAAATAAATTAAAGACGAAAACGACGTGTGGGCTGACTAAAGCACATCTGGTGGCCAGACACCGCCCGAAGGCCTCCTTGTTGGCCACCTCTGGGTCAGAGAGAAGGAATGCGCCCAGGGACAGGACAGGCCACAAGGTGGCCTGGTGGTTCCTTTGGGGAGAGGGGCAGATGGGGGAGGCAGGTGAAGTCCAACTGCCCGATAATAACCAGGCGGATGCACACTGCACACAAGAGCAGTTTCATGGCCACGGCTCGGGTGGGCTGGTGAGCCCGGAAGGAAGGCCATGGTGGCTGACGCCTGCAGCCCACAGACAGCCACAGGCCACCGAGGCTGGAACCCCAGGCGCCTGGCGTTCACTGACATCGCACAAGCGGGGCTGGAGGAGGCTCAGGTTCTAGGAATCCCCGGGCCGGCCTCCTCCCACCTGCAGCCCCCGGCCAGCATCTGGGGCTCTCAGGCCACCACTGCGGAGGAAATGCCCCTTCATCCTCTCTCCTGGCAGCTTCTGCCTCTCAGTTCCAGCCACGCTCCCGCCATTAGGGCAGCAGTCGGAGCCTTAGGGGAGCGAGCCTGGCCTTGCAGCAGGACCAACTCCACCCCTCACCAGCTGCGTGATTTCGGCAAAAGTTATTCAAGCTCTCTGATTTGCTATTTCCTCGGCTGGAGACCGGAATGAAACCACCCACCACACTGGGGTCCCGGGAGGAGTAAGTGAGCAGACAGAAAGTTGAGGGGTGTGCACTGCTGTCCCTGTGCCCCTTCCCGCCCGGCACACATGCATGATTCCCCCCACCAGGCTCTGCCTATCTGTCAGGAATTCTGGTTAGGGAGCTCCCTGAAGTCCCTGAGCCCCACCCTGCTCCCTGTGATATGGGAACGACAATGCCCACCGCACTGTCCTCACAGCCAAAACAGACGAGGCCCCTGTGATCTGATCCCTCCCAAAACCCTTCACTCTGGTCAAGGCCTTGTTTTTGCTCACTGTGTTTCCTTACACCACAGGGCCTTTGCACATGCTGTTCCCGCTACCAGAAATGCCCTTCCTTCTTGGCCGCATTAACTCCTATACATTCTGCAGATTCAGCTAGAGACACTTCCTCGGGGAAGTCAAGGAGGGTGTCTTATTATAGGCTGTCTCTTGGGGAATCCAGTCACTGGTGTGATGATTCATGCAATGGCTTTCTCTCACTGTACCTCATGCTCGGGAAGGCAGGCGCTGTATCTGTTTCGGTTTCCCGCTGTAGCCTGAGCCCAGTGCCTGTTCCCCCCACGACCACTACTCTGCTCATGATGCTGACTGCGGGGCAAGGGGGAGGGCTGCTGGGCCTCAGTGGGCCGGGAGCGGGCACAGGTGTCCAGGTCTTCAGAATTAGATAGGAGTCTGTGTCCCCACCCGGGGCCTCTGGTCCACTCTTCCCTCCCCTACCCCTGAAGGCCCAAGGGTGCTACCCAAGAGCTCTGACAGCAGAGCTGTCCCCCACCCTTCCTGTCTGCCTGCCCACCCCTCCTGGGCCTCAGGGGCTGCCGGAGGCAGGTGGAGGTGAGCTGTGGTTTGCTCCGGGCTCCCAGAGGAAGCCGTGATACCTTTAAAGGGCCCCTCCCCCTGCCTCCACCCTAGCACCTCTCACGGCGTTTGGGGCTACCAGGGTGTCGCATCTGGGGCAGCGGCCCCTAGGAGCCTCTGAGAGGAAGCCAGGGCAGAACAAAGGGGGTGGCCCTGTTTCCTGGAAGACAGTGAAGCGACTGGAAACACAGGGGCCCAAGCAGGAGTGTGTGCTCTGAGGCTCTCGCCAACCACGCAGGGGAAGTGGCTGCTTGGCCCACGGAGGGGGCATCCCGGCCATCCCTGCCGCCTTCCTCCCAGACTCCTCTCGACGGCCCAGGGGTGCGGGCCAGTTGGGCCCCGTGATGGACGAAGGTGCGAAGCTCACTAAGGCCCACTTTGCCTCCCGGAGTCTCAGCCCCTCTGGCCGGGCAGCCGGGAGCCTCGCGGGAGCTGCAGGTCACTGCACTGCCCTCCAGCCACTGCCCAGGGCTGGCTCAGCACCACCCTCTGGGATCTCCTGGGGGGAGCTGTGGGGCCATGCTGATCACAGGCCCCCTCAGCCTCCTGGATGGAGGGCCCCTCAGGTGTGGCCGAGCCACAACCAGGGCCGTGGGAGCCAGGCACCTCCGGGGAGCCAAGGGCTGAGGCCCCCAGGCAGCTGTGTTCGGCTCTTAGCCTGGACACTGGGTTGGTGTCTCCTCCTTAGGCTAATGTGAAAGGGACTCAGTGGGGAGTGACCCTGTGACTGTGCCCAGGGCTGAGCGGGCGATGAGCCAGATGCCCCTTGTGGGTTCCAGACGGCAGCTGGCCCGACTGGTGGGTGCTCGGGCCGAATGGGTTGCAGAGTGCTCTGCGAACGCCACACCCCTCTCAGGTGGCACCCTTGGGCCCACGCCTATTTCAAGCCCAGCCTGAGCTGCCCTGCCTGCCCCCCCTTCAGCCTGGCACACTGCCCAGGAAGCTTGTCTGACAGCTCCGGCCCCAGCAGGCCACCCTCCCCCGAGTACCCCCAGCACACGGCCCTCCCTGCCTTTACCTGGGGTCCGTCCCGTGGGCAGCAGCTCACCCCATGCCCACCGCAGCGCTTCCCAAGCAGTCTGGAGGCCCTGGCACTGTGCACCCCACTTCACGTGCCTACCTCAACCTCCAAGAGGGAGGGGGTCCCCTTTGCACATGTGGCAGCTGAGGCACTGGGACAGAACGTCACTGCCATCACACCTGCCTCCAGGACTAGTTTACCAAGGGCTTCCTACGCGCCAGCTCCTGCTACTTTCATCACATCCTCTGAAGAGGGCAGGGAAGCTGGCGTGACCCCCATTTTAGATCCGAGGAAGGGAAGCACAGAGAGGTTAAGCAGCTTGCCTGTGACACACAGCCAGTGAAGAGCAGAGCTGGGAGGAGGCCTCAGTGGTCTTCCATTGCATGTTCCAGCTACGCTGTTGCTAGTGCACCCCCTCCCCCGGACCCCCTGGGGGCTGGGCAGGACAGGGAGGGCAGCGACAGGGGATGTGTGTGAGAGGGGGCCTGGGCTTCAGGTGTGAGAGTGGATGGGCCGGGGAGGGGCTTTGCTGCAGGCCCACCCACTGCCTGTCTCTGGGGTCAGGGGAAGGCCCAGGGCCACACAGGGCTGACCAGCCTGGCCATAGTGACAGCACGGGGGCCCGGTCCACAGGCTACTCACCTTCTGCAGGCAGGGTCGGCAGGAGGAGCGCAACGGGAGAGAAGGCAGAGATGAGGATGGTTAGCATCTGTGCTCCTCCAGATCTGCTCCCACCTGTCTGAGGACCCATCCCCGCCCAGGCTGCCGGGAGGTGAAGTGCGGCCGGCCACAGCGCTGTCCCTGGGCCAGCTATGAAGACCCTCGCCCTCTGCTGGCCCGCAGGTGGGGCGGCTGGTGGAGTTGTGGGTTTGGAGGTGTCTTGGCGGGTGATGGGCCGCACCTGTGGGGCTCACGCCTGGGGACCCACTTACCACGGTGGAGTCCACTTTGGGGCCACCGTCGTCGGCCACCACTGTCAAAGTGTAGAAGTCGCCCTTCTCCCGGTCCACCAGGCCCTTGACTGTGATCACACCCTGCAGGAGGGGCCGAGTGGGTGAGTGACAACCTTGCACCCGAGTTGACCCTGACCTTCCTGCCCACATTCCCACCTCCACGTCACTCCCTCTGCCCAGCATAAATTCTCCACAAAGCTGTTGGCTGAAACCCTACTTCTCCCTCACGTCCCACTCGGAAGCCACCTCTTCCATGAAGTGTCCTGCTTCTGCAGCAGGGAGGACTGCCGGCTTACTCTGGCCCCAGAGGTACTCCGTGCTACCTCCACTGTGGTCTTGTCACACCTGCCCTGTGGCGCTGTGACATGCTTCCTTGATCATGCCCACTTCCACGCCTAGCCTGAGAGCTCCCTGAGGGCTGGGCAGGGTCTCGTGCACCTTTGTGTTCGTTTGTGATGCCAGTATCCTCCGAGACGAGGCATGGCACACTGTAGTGACTCATACCTCGCCTCTTTTCAAAGAAGGGGTTCTGATCAAAGACACCCTAGAGCATAGACGGAGGAGTAAGAGCCTGGCCGCAGATGTGAGACAGGCACCTTGCTAAGAATAGCCACTGCAATGAAGCGCAGAATTTGTACCTGAGCTTCCTAACAGCCAAGGTCGAAGGGGAAATAGGATGACTTGTACAGCTTTGTGATATAATAAGAAATATATATTTGGTCTCCGTCCCTGGTTCCTGACACAGAGCTCCTAATCCCTTGGTGTCTCCTGGGTGATAGGAATCTTTTGGTCTAAGGAGGCAACTCTTGGTGGGCTCCTGGATGGGCGCTGGTCCCCAGAAAGACCAACCCATGGTCTTTTGGTCTTGCCAAGGTTAGCAGTTTGGACCTTTCAGCCCCACCCCCAGCCCCACCCTCCAGGAGAGGGAGGGGCGGGGGATTGAGTTGATAATTGACCATGCCTCTGTGATGAAGCCTCCACAAAAACCCTGAACCGCAGGGTTCAGAGAGGCTCCAGACGGCTGAGCCCGTGGCGGGACCCAAGGGGTGGGGTGCCTGGGGAGGGACGGAAGCTCCGCACCCCTCCCCCGTACCTTGCTCTAGATATCTCTTCATCTGCCTGAGTGTACCCTTTCAAATATCCTTTGTAATTAATCGGCAATAATAAGTAACATGTTTTCCTAAGTTCTGTGAGCTGTGCTAGCAAATTAATTGAACTTGAAAAGGGGGTCATGGGAGCCCTGATTTATAGCCAGGTGGTTAGAAGCACAGGTCACAACCTGGGGCTTGCGATGGCATCTGAAGTGGGGACAGTTTCGCGGGGCTGAGCCCTCAACCCATGGGCTTGGACACTATGGTGTCCGATGGAGAACCGGCTAGTGTACGGGAGGGACGGAGCTCTTAACCCGTGGGATCTGATGCTAGCTCTGGGTAGAAAATGTCCAGAACTGAACTGAATTATAGCACAGCCAGCAGGTGTCCAGAGAGTCAGAGGATGGGTTGTTGGTATGAGGGAAGAACCCGCACTTATTCTGGTGACCAGAGGCAAAATATTGTACGGTGAGTGTGAACACAGAAGGAAAAACAATTGGCTTTTCCTGTTACAAACTTTCACTGTCTAGCAACAAGAAGGACACCAGGCAGCTACACGGTAAAAGGCATGTGCTACAGGGATGTTCATCTCAAGGACAGCTTAGGTCAAACCGGAGAGCGCCGTGCATGTAGAAGGCGCTCGGTGAGGGTTGGTGGGACTTAGAGGCATGGTGCTACCTGCCCGCAGCCCCCCTCACCGTGACCGCATCGATCTTGAAGAGTGCTTTGGCCTGGGCGCTGGTGTAGGCGTCGAAGCGGTAGGTGATCTGGTTGAGGTTGTCGATGGAGTAGGCCTGGACCCGCACGACCTCGGTGCCCAGGGCCAGGTTCTCCAGGATGGCGGCCTCGTAGGAGGCGTTGGAGAACTGCACGGCCTCGTCCAGCTCATTGAGCAGGGTGATGTAGACGCTGCAGAAGCCCTGGTTGAAGGGGGGCGCCTGGTCGGTGGCAGACACGTTCATCAGGTAGCTGGTCTTGGTCTCGTAGTCCAGGTAGTCCACGGTGATGATGAGCCCCGTGCTCTCGTCGATCTCGAACTTCCCCTCTGCGCCCGATAGGATGTGGTAGTTCACCAGGCCACCGTCCCCTGCAGGAGGACACAGAGGCTATGCAGTCCTGGGGTGGTGGGCGGGGCTGCCCTGTGGCCGCGGGCCAGGGCTGGTCCACTCAGCACGCGCTGCCCCACCTCTGCGGGCCGGATCATCCCCACAGACGTGGAAGAGACGGGTCAGGGTCACTGTGGACGGCAAGGTCCAGCACACACTGGTGACCCCCTCCTCGGGGGCCTGGCCCTGGCACCAGAGAGACGCCAAAGACGGTCGGTTCTGCTCCAGGAGCCTCAACATTCAAGCTCAAGCCCCTCCCTTCGACATTTAGACAATAGAGAGAGGAGTAAGGACCTCTTGCAGTGGGGGCTTTGATCTAGAAAGTGCAGCTAGATGAGGCAGCAGGCTCAGGGAGGGCCAAGCCTTCATTTGGTTCCTCTGATGGAAGGGTTTCGCCTTCCCTGTGTTCCCCACGCCCTACACCCCACATTCCCATGTCTTGGAACACACCATTCAACCGGGAGCTAGAGCTGAGATTCCTTAAGCTGAATTCATTGAGGGGAGGACAGGAAACCACTAGGGGAATCCAAGACTTCCTTGAAATTACTTGCAAATCTCTGAACGGGTGCGCATTTTCCAGCAGAGAGGACCCATAGCTCTCGCCGGTTTCTCAAAGGGATTCCTGGCCCAGAAAAGGCCATGCACCACTGGGCCGTAGCAACATATGTGACCTAATGTGTATTAACATGTCCTTTAGGGAGAAGAATCCACCTGCGAGTTTTCAGACATGTTTCTCTCACCGCCCTGTCGGTGCTGCAGGTGGGCAGGAGGTGCAGAAGGGGGGGCTTGGGAGCTGGCAGAGTGTCTAACATGAAGGGAGAGCAGGAACTCAAGGAGCCCCTCTGGGGGATGGCGGACACCCAGAAAGAGCCCCTCTCTGGCTGTGTCCCTGGCTGGGGTGCAGGCGGACAGCCCAGGCTCCACAAACAGGTCAGGGAGACCAGGCGTGTTTCTCCTTTGTTTTGCATTGCTGGCTGTAGCCACCCGTGGGGCTTGTGACCTCAGTGAGGTTCAGGCAGCCTCCAGGGCACACCACCCTGCAGAATAGGAGGGGCAGCACCCCTAGGGGTCTGTGTGCCCGGTCCTGAGCTGGCCCTGTGGGACACGGAGCCATGGCTGGCTGGAGGAGCAGGTGGTGGGCAGCCCGTACCCCTCCCAGCCCTATCCAGTGCCTCACCCAGGGCCAGCAGGGAGCTGCCAGGCCTGGGATGATGAACCTGAACTTGACAAGCTGGTGACCTCTTTTCTGTCCACCCGGAGATGGGGACAACTCCCCCTGACTCCAGTCCTCTTGGGCCTGGGTGTGGTGGTGTGGAGTGATCAAGACCATCCCGGGAGCCCTCCCCTGGCCTGGGAGCAGCTGAATGAGGGAGCCTGAGGCATCCGAGGACAATGGCCGCTGCAGGAGTGGCCTGGGTGAGCTGGGGAGGGTCACTTTGAGCAATGGAACCCCCCGGCTTCCGCCCTGCTGGCCTCACCAGTGTCTCGGTCGGTGGCTCGGACAACAATGACCGACGTGCCGACGCCCGCGGTCTCCCTAAGGCCCAGGCGGCTGTACTGCTGCTGCGTGAACACGGGGGCCTCGTCGTTGACGTCCTCCACGTACACGATCACCTGCGGGAGCGGGCGGGGGGCGGGGTCAGGTGGGTGCAGGCTGGGGAGCCCAGGGCTTGGCCCGCTGCGGCCTATTTGAGTGGCCACACCTCGCCTGGGCCAGCCGGGAGCTCCCTCTGGGGTGTCTGGGGCTGTCTTGTTGGCCACCGTGTTCTCCCATCTTGCACAGCACCTGGCGCGTGGCAGGTGCTCAAACGTTATTTGTTTAGGAATGAGCCTTAGCTCACTCTAGGCTCTGCGACTAACCCTGCGGGGACCTATGACTAATTAGTTAGTGACTCTTTTTGACCGTCAGGTTTCTCAGTTATGAAATGGTAATATCAATACATAGTTCGTATTCCATGCCAACTCCTAAGGATGTTGTGAAGACAAAATGAGCCAGGGCACACGAAGGTGCTTAAAAAAATTCAAAGTGGTCCTATTTAAATATCAAAATATATCTTGGGGAACAGACATAGGAATTTTTTTTTTTTTTTTGAGACAGAGTCTCGCTTTGTTGTCCAGGCTAGAGTGAGTGCCGTGGCGTCAGCCTAGCTCACAGCAACCTCAAACTCCTGGGCTCAAGCAATCCTGCTGCCTCAGCCTCCCAAGTAACTGGGACTATAGACATGTGCCACCATGCCCGGCTATTTTTTTCTATATATATATATGTTAGTTGGCCAATTAATTTCTTTCTATTTATAGTAGAGACGGGGTCTCACTCTTGCTCAGGCTGGTTTCGAACTCCTGACCTTGAGCAATCCGCCCGCCTCGGCCTCCCAAGTGCTAGGATTACAGGCGTGAGCCACCGCGCCCGCCCCAGACATAGGAATTTAATGGCGGTTGTAGCAGAGGATGTCAGTGCTCAGACCCCTTCATGATTCACGCGCACCGTCTTGTGGCCAGTGCCAGTGGTCAGCACTGGTGGCTCCTTGAGGGGGACTAACCCCACCCCACCACCCGGGCCACTGGAAACCAAACACCTGGAGAGCAGAAATGCCTGGAAATTTGCACCCCCTGGTACAGCCCTCAACCAATGACTGATGCCTGTGGAGTACAACGGCTCCAGCTACATTTGGCCCTGTTTGGGGCAGGGGGGGAACTCTCTAGAACTCCCTGTGGGTGAAGGCACCTTTCCCCCCATGCCACTTTGCTGGCTGCTTTTCCTTCCGGTCCCGCCTCCCTTCCCGCTTTTCCCAGGGACACTTCTTACCCATCACCTTCGCCCCATCCTTGTCTCAGGGTTTGCTGCTGCGGACCCCACCCAAGAGGGCGGCTATGTCTGAATTGTGCAGTTATGCCTCGTTCCCTTCTGCTTATCGGTGCTCTCTAAGTTCCCTCCAGTGAATGTGCGTGTCGTGCATAATGGACTTAACGACACAGTTCAAAAGATGCTTGTGGAGAGCCACGTTGGTGGGTGAAGGTCAGCACCCCCTGCCCCTCCCCAGCAACACCGGAGGTGGAGGGTCTGCGCAGGTGTGGACAGGGCTGTGTCTGGCGGGGAGGGCCTGGCGGAGTTTCAGCCACAGGGTGCGGGTGCTCGAGGAGCCGTAGGGGAGCCCAGGGCCCCCTCTTTTCACAGATGGGGGGACAAAAGCCCGAAGAGAGGAAGTGACTTGCCCAAGGCCTTCCAGCAACTGAGAGGGCTGGAAAGAGGATGGGGCTCTCCTGGTTCTCAATTTCCCAGCCCTATGGCTCCCTGCTCTGTGCTGGGGTCAGCTAGCCCCGACAGGAGAGGCAGCCTCGTCCGACCGAGCAGAGCCAGGGCCAGTGGGAACTGGCCCGCAGAGAGGGGAGGGGAGCGGACGGGGAAGGGGCAGGTTTCACACGTGCCACCCGCGCTGGTGGAGGGCCCGAGGCCCCGTGTCGGAAGCACGTCTGTCTGGCCTCTGGAACAGGCCCTGGTTCCTCGTCAGGGCTTAGCAAGGAATTAGCTGGAAGGAAGTGAAGGGGCATCTGGCATCCCCACTAGGGGACGACTCCCGGGTGTGCGGAGCTGGGGGCGAGAGACATGGGCGCGGTGGTTTGTCCACATCACTGTTCTTGGGGTTCCCGCAACCCTGCTGTGTCATCAGACTTTTCAAGTCCAGACACCCAAAACCCACTATGCAAACTAAAGTGTCCACACCAGAGCACAGCTGCTCACAGGCTGGAACCTTCTAAATTTGGCTGCACCCAGAACTTGGCTGGGG
>VSMD01094988.1:0-30379 GCA_008750895.1 Mirza zaza | reverse complement strand
ACCTTCACGATCCCACAGCTGCCCCTCGCCTGCCAAGAGCCCGTCAGAGTCAGCCTGGCGACGGGAGCACGGCTCATTCCCTGTGTCACACTGGGGGTGAGCGTACACTCTGCCCGCGACCGCTGGCTGTCCCCACCACATCCAGCCTGTGGCAACAAAAGGAGAACGACCAGGTCCTCGTACCGGCGAGGAAACTGAGGCCCGGGGAGGGCATGTTTGGAGGCTGCACAGGGCTCACACCCGAGAGCCATGCCACCGCCTCCCCCCACCTCAGCGCTCCTGGCACAGGGCCACAGCCAGCCAGCGGGTGCCAGGGCTCC
The DNA here is from genome assembly GCA_008750895.1 of Mirza zaza. Lineage (NCBI taxonomy): Eukaryota > Metazoa > Chordata > Mammalia > Primates > Cheirogaleidae > Mirza > Mirza zaza. Next base: position 30,059 of record VSMD01094988.1, on the reverse strand, counting down.
AGGCGCCACCTGAAGCTGCCGAGGTGCCCCAGGGTGGCGCCAATCCGCCACGGACACACAGGGTGGAAGGCAGGTCACGCCATTCACGCCAATGACACACCCCCGGTCCCGCTAAGGCTCTGATCTCACAGATGTGAAAAAACTAGCCAAAATTTTTAAATGGTAGAAAATTAGAAAATAAAGGTAAGCAATAAATAAGAATAAATAAGAATCCTATTCCCCACACACAGTCATAACGAACAATGTGGGATATATTCTAATTTATAAGATTCTTTGACATACTATGGCTATCTTTCCATGCTATTACATTTTCAGCTGCAAAATAATTAATGGCTTCTAAATGCTGCAGTGTCTATACCCCAATTATATATATAAATAATGCATAGACCTCTCATAAAATGTATATATTACATATACTTACACTACATGAAATGTGTATATATGATTTTATGACGTATATTATACATGATCCTATATAAAAATCACATATACATTTTACATAATGTAAGAATATACATTATTCATGAATGAAATTAAATGATTATTTAATCACCTATTTGGGGATTTTTTTGCTTTATTTAAAATTTTTAACGATTATAAACCATGATGCAATTGAATACCTTTGCAAGTAAATCTGCATATGCCATTCGCTTTTTAGAAAAATATTTGACTGCTGGGTCAAAAAGCATGTCATTTTAAAGGCTGTTTATAAACATCGCAAAGTTCTTTCCAGGAAGGTTTTTCCCAACTATTACTTTTACCAGCAGTGTTGGTGGAGCGGGGAGGGGGGTCACAGACACATTTCCGTAAAACCTTGGCCAAGCACTAAGGAATATTATTTTATGAAACAAAACTATCTAATGTACACATCAAATGTGTTGCACTGATTTGCAATGACTTATCTGATTTCAGTAAGAGCCACCCCATTTTACAGGAACATACAGGACATACCCTTCCCTTTGCCAGGACGGCGAGCACAGGGCCGGTGCGGCCGAAGGTGCGGCTGTCACTGTGATTTAGACCACAGTGCAAAATGCCCAGGAACGGTCACTCCCCTTTGGCGTCTGTGAGTCCCAAGCAAAAAACACTTACTATGCCCGAGTCACACCTTGCGTGAACATGACATGTCTGTCACAAAGGATGTGCACGGCGTCTCCATTAAAACAGAGACGAGATTTTCTTCCCAGACTCGGAGAAATAAATACCACCTCCTTCTCTTCCTCAGACACATGGCACTCTCGGCCTTAGTCACGCGCTTTAATGCATGGTAACATATATATCATCTCACACCACTTCATAAGAAATAATCGGATTCTCTTCCCAGTGACGTCCTTCCTGTCTTTCCCAAAGGGGTTGGCTCCATGCTAGGTATTTCTGTAGCTGCTGTTGAAATGTGGTCACTTGATTTAGAACATCACAGCAAACAGGATGTGTGGACACTATGATTTTTGTTTTTCATTTTAATTTTTAAATGAAGTTTCTGAACTTGCCCAAAGTGTCTGACTCTTAGACATTTCTCCCCTTTGCAAGCTTGGTGGGTTTTCCTTAAGAAATTAATAGATGACATTTATTTAGAATTTAGACCTTTACTTGGAAGAGTGGGAGTCAACACTGTGCTACGTGTGGTATTTATTTAATTCTCAAAGCCATTCTAATGAGGCAAGCACCGAACTTGCCCCTTACTCGCAGGTTGGGGAATGAGGCACAGAGAGGTGTCACCTCCAGCCCAGGCCACACAGCAAGTCAACGATAAAGACCAGATCTGACCTGAGCTGGGACTTGGAACCCCCACTCCAGAACCAGAAGCACCCGGAAGGCATCTGACACATGGGGAACTCTCAGGCCTTAGGGTGGTAAAAAGTTGGTTGGTGAGACTTGATACTTTTAGCTCCTCCCTTGTAAGAATAAAAAATGCAGAAAAGGTATCACTGGTAGACACACAATGCTTTTCATGTATATTTTTTGAGCGGTAGAAGCCAAGCACAAAAAACGTATATACCACATAGTCCCATTTATATGAATTTTATAAGAGGCAAAACTAACCTATCCTGACAGATCCATGGCTGCTTCTAAACAGGGAGAATAAACAGACGGGGTCCAGGGAACTTCCTGGGGCATAGTGGAAGTCACATGATGGACACGTGACTGACAAGTGCATGCGACTGTCAAAACAACTTGAGTGTATCGTGTGTGCAAGTTATACCTCCATATAATTTTTTTGAAGATCTAAAAGAAAAATGTATCACCACCCCTGGATCATCCAACAGTTGTTAAGAGTTCGTGATTGATCTCAACAATCTCAAAAGGAGGGCACCGTACTTGGACTTTTAGAACAAGGTATTCGAATTTCTGGTAATGGCCTTTGCACCTCCACTTTAGCCTGCAGGTCAGAAGTTCTTGAGGCCCACGTTGTAGTGAATGGATTTGCAAAGCCAGTGGCCCCTCCGGGGCTGGGAGAGGGTGGCCCTCATGGGACAAGCAGTGGGAGAAGGGTGTTCAGGCTGCACGGTCGAGCCGTGCCCGAGAGCACATCCCAGCCGGGGCCGAGGGTGACTCTGACACTGCTGGATGCATGTAGACCATGGTGCCACCTTGGCCGCCAGACGGCTGCTCCCTGGAATCTCAGCAGAAGAGCCATGGGAACAAGCCACGGTGACTCGAAATTTCACGTTTAATACCACAATGAGTTTTCCTGCAGATGAGCAGCCTGACAGCACGGAGAAGCCAGTGCTAGAACGCAGGTCCTACAGCCTCATTTTCCACGGGGCAGCCCAGAGCCTGAATGGCAACACGAGGCGGCCGCCGACAGAGACCCCTGTTTTTGAAAGGACCAGGGAGACGAACTGCTCCAGCGACAATGGTACCCCACTCCCTCGCCCCGGGAAACAGGATTTTGTCGTAAACAGGCACGTTTGGGAGCGCTGTCCCTTTTCTGTGTGCTCTGCGGCCCGGCGAGCCTCCCTTTCCATGACCGCCCTACCGTCCGCGGGCTGGCCGAGCACCACTGCTGCTCCGGAGAGAGCCCGGCGGAGCGTGAGCGGCGTGTCAGAAAGGTTTCTAGGCTGCCTGCGAACAGAACATTCAGGGTAGCTTGCTTTGATGGCGGCTTCACAGCCAGATGAAAACCGGCCGGCGGGGGGAGCGCATTTCAGAAATGAAACGCACCCAGTCGAACGCGGTAACAAGCAGGCGGCAACAATGGGGGACCAAGCAGCAGAAGCCGCCGCCACCACCAACACGCCTAACTCAAAGCCCGCGGACGCGTCCCCGGCGTTTGAATAAGTTATTCAACTTCCCCCGGGCCTGGCAATTTCAAAACCACCAGTGGGAACATCAGGAACAGAGCCCGTTTCAACGCGGCGTGGCAGCCGGGAGGGTTTCTCGAGCCGGCGAGGCGGTCGGGACGCAGACCTCTGACCCCGGATCAGCGGCTCCCGCCGCTGCCCCGCCCGCGCCAGCACGTCACGGAGACGAGCGTCCCGATTCCAGCCTGCAGGACGTGGGGAGACCGGAGCCCGGGAAGGCCGCTGCAGGTGCTGCCACGGAGGCCGCTTGGCCCCTCGGGGGTCTGGGAGTCTGTGGTCCCCCTGGGCCCAAGGCACCCTCTGGCCCCCCCCCCCCCCCGCGGCCTGTGCTGGGACCAGCCCTCGGCTGGCTCCACCTGAGGCTCTGTCCCGCAGCTCAGTTCAGCTGAGGAGAGCAGCCTCAGCCCGAGGGGCCTCGGGGAAGGCGGCGTCATTAGCTGGTACAGGTGAGCGCGGGCCAGGCCAGAGGTGTCGGCTCTCACACCAACGGTGTGGCGACTCCATCTGTCCAGCTCTGCGGCCCCACCCCGCGCCCGAGAGCCATTTCCCACACGGCCCTCGCAGTCTCCCCCCACAGGTCCCCACAGTGCCCTCCTGGCAGGCAGGTGGCACAGAAGGGAGCGCCCCATGGAGAGTGTTGGTGTGAACGACCTGGCGCTGGGGACAGAACCTGACGCAGCAAGGTGGGGACTGAGGAGAGTGACGGGTCGTCTTCCCAAGTGTTTGGGGAGTCTCGAAAGTAAAATAAAAATGTTGGCGAACAGGTTTTTAGCCATCGGTTCCCCACAGTGCTCGGACGCCACTATGGTCACCAGGCATCGGGAAGACGACAAAATGTGGGGGGCGGGGGCGAGACGCAGGGGAGCCAGGCGCAGACCCACAGCCCTGCCCCCCTCAGCCTGAGTCCTGCTGGCCCGCCGCCTCTGTAGGGTCTCCTCACCACTGTCCAGCGTCACACACAGTGACCCTCCCACTACTGACCCCCCAGCAGCAAAGCAGCTAAAGCCCCAAGGCTCAGAGTGTGGGCTTTGGGCACAGGCTCCCAGGACAAACTGCATGTCACCCCTTGCCTGCTGAGCGACCGCCCTGTACCCAGCTGTGACACAGGGACAGGAACTGCACCTTCCATCAGGGGTCCCACGAGACCTCACGACTGGCGTGCAGGCTGGTGGGAGGGGGAGGGGCGCTGGACGGCCCGGCGCACCCACGGGTCACGGGGATCCTAGGAGCTGCACTCTTAGAGTCCCGAGGCAAACACCTTGGCCTCTGCAATGTACTCAAGGCCGCGCTCCCCGTAGCCGCAGACCTCTGGGCCCGCTCGGCTTGTTGCTGGCCTTGACGTCTTCAGGGCTATGGATGGGAGGGGCCCCGGCCTCACAATGTGGTGCCTGAGATGCGGAGGCGGAGGGGGGGTGCCGTGCACTGAACGCTGGGGTCCCCTGCACTCGTGTGCTGGAGCCTGAATAACCCCCAAGGTGGCTGTGTTTGGGGACAGGGTCTGGGAGGAGGTGAGAGAGGTTAAATGGGCTAATGAGCGTGGGGCTCGGATCTGATGGGGCCGCCGTCCTTACGGAAGAGGAAGACGCCGGAACTCTCTCTCCGCCACGTGGGGGCACAGCGAGAAGCCAGGAAGAGAGCCCTGACCGGGAACCGAAACAGCTGGCACCTTGATCCTGGGCTTCCAGTCTCCAGAACTTCGGGCAATAATCGCCCGTGGTTGAGGCTGCCCCGTCTGGGCACCTTGGTGTCGGGGGCAGCCCGAGCTGACGGAGACCAGGGCCAGCTCCGCCCTGCAGGTGCCGTGGGGCACAGACAGCGTCTTTAGCTGCAAGGGGCCCCAGGTCACAGCGGCCTTCACGTGTCACTGCAAATTCACAGCTGTCACCAAACACGTGGGCTCGACCGGGGCATTTTATATCTTCTTCCGACTGCAGGACATTACCTGACTTCATGGAACATTCTAGCTCTTCCCGTCTTGTGGGTGTTTCCACCCACTGCTTCTTGGCTCTTGGCGCTTTGTTGTCTCCCCAGGAGCCTCCTGACGGCAACAGGCCTGCACCTCCGCCCCTCCGGCTGCCTGCCCCGCCACGGAGCCCTGATCTTCTGGGGCGTCACTCCCTGGAAAGGGGCCTCCTGCCTTGTCCCTGGAATCCGAGGAATAAATGTCCTGCTTGCACTGGTGGTGAAATAACGCCCAACTGTCACTTTGCTGCGTGGCACAGACATTGGTTTTCGTTGCTCTTTGGAAAACAGGGTTGATTCCAGGGGTTTAAAAAAAAATCTCACATATGCCTCATCAGGATGAAACATCATTAAAAAAATAAAATGAAACAAAATTCCCTGTAAGACAGGACTGCGATGGCAGGAGTGAGAATTTTGAAATCACACATCATTTTTAAAAAACAACGACAAGGCTGCCTGAGACAGAACATTGCATTCTGTCCCCACTCTTGTTTTGCCTGTATTTTTGCTGTAGTGCCATCCTCATCAGTCTCGTGTTATTTCAGCCATGTGGGGTCTGCCTTCCCGCTAGATTAGAGGCCTTTCATAGAATAGGAATCCTACTTTTATCCTAGGAACACTGCTTTGTACACGGCGAGTCCCAGAGTTCCCCGTGCCTTAAAGTTATCTGAACTGTCTTATGACCTTTCAAATGAGCTCTGGTTTTACACAGCAGGAAGCAGCTTGTGCATACGGCTTTGTCAGATCACGTACATCGCACTCTCTTAGTATTGACATTCGCTGCATTTTGTATACACAGTCTTCCACACTCCGTGGGGCCTTTGGCCGGCCACCACTTTCTTTTTTTCAGTCAATCATGTGTCCTGGCCCTAATTTTAGTTTTAGGGGGGAAAAAGCAATTAAAAAGTAACATAATCTCTCAGATATTTATTGAGCATCTATTATGGTATCTGTGGAATGTTACAGAATATGTGATTGCTCTCGTTTTCATTTTTTGCATTTATAAAGCCATGGTTTGACAACTTAGATGAAAACATATTCCTACCTTTCTCAGTTCATCCATCCCACGCCCCGACAGAAATCTCCTGGGCAGGTTGGTTCCAGGGTTTTTCCAGGTCTTTGGTTTAGTTTCTGCTGGGCTTTTTCCACGCTCCTCAGCAAGGGTGTTCCTGGCATTGTGGACAAAGCAAGTTTTCCTTGTGTAGGGGCGCCCAGGACCTCGGCATCCCAGGCTGAAAAACCGCCGGCGGCGGCGAGCGAAGGCCCGGCACTGGCAGCCGTAGCTCTGTGCCCCGAAGCTGGCTGCTCTCAGGATCTTCCGGGCGACAGGTGCACAGGCTAACTCAGGCCTGGTCCCAGCCACCGAGTTAAATTACAGGCAAGTCATTTTCCCTGTCGGGGTGTCATCTTCAGATCAGGTAACTGATTTCAAACAGTTATCTCCTGATCTCATCAAGGCGGTCGGGATCGGCGCGAAGGCAGCGTGGCGGCCCTCGGAGGTCCTTGAGGAGAAACTGGCAGGTAAGTCATCGTGATTGAGCATCTGCCCTCCGGGGTCACTTGCCTTAGGTCACGCACATTAGAGGCGCGTTCTGTAAGAGCGGGACCCTAAGACCGGGCGCTGTGTGCTCGGGACCCCGGGCTGATGGAGTTCTGGATCGGTGGCAAATGCCACTTAATTATTTGAAGCTTTAACGGGGTCACCACTGCTGTTCCCACTCTCTGAGGCCTCAGATAATTTTGTGAAGAACGCAGGGCTCTGCAGCCAAGGGTGGCCTGCCTTGTCCCACCAGCCCTGGATAATCTGGTGCTGAAACCGGCGACCCCGCCACAAGGCCGTGACGACACAGGTGGGCAAGGCCGGGCCTCGGCGGTGCTGGGTGAGTGTCACACGTCTTGTCAAAATCCCCGGCACAGGAGCGCACAACAGCTACCTTCATTAACGTGAAAATCATATTGTCAGGATTTTTTTTTTTTTTTGAGGCACTGTCTCACTCTGTTACCCGGGCTAGAGTGCCGTGGCGTCAGCCTAGCTCACGGCAACCTCAGACTCCTGAGCTCAAGCAATCCTCCTGCCTCAGCCTCCTGAGTAGCTGGGACTACAGGCACGCACCGCCATGCCCGGCTAATATTTTGCATATATTTTTAGTTGGCCAACTAATTTCTTCCTATTTTTAGTAGAGACGGGGTCTCACTCTTTCTCAGGTTGGTCTCGAACGCCTGATCTGGAGTGATCCTCCTGCCTCGGCCTCCCAGAGTGCTAGGATTATAGGCGTGAGCCACCGTGCCCAGCCAAATTGTCAGGATTTTAAGACTAGAATTCCCTTTTGTTTGTTTCAGCTGCCATTTAAAGGCCTCACCATCGGCCCCGTGGCTCAAGAAAGCAAGCACACCACCATCACAGAGGCTTGCCTTTGTCCACGGCCCAACGTCCCGTTGGGGCCAGACCCTGAGTATGCCCCAAGGGTCCCAGTGGCCTGAGGCTGCTTCTCCCCAAGGCCCCGGCCACCGCTGCCCCCAGGGAGAGCAGACCTGGAGCGGATTCTGGCTCCTACACTCCAGGCTGAGTGAGACTCAGGCCGTTCCCTAGTCTGGCGAAGGGGAGTGGTGTGGTCTGCTGTGTGGATTCCACCAGGCAGGGTCTGCCAGGTGCCTGGCCTCTCCCAGGGCCCTCAAAGGCTCTCAGTGTCTGGAGGCAATTATCACCGACACAGGCACCACCTTGCACCGGCTCTCACCCTCCACTGCGCCAAAGTCCACAGGGCGGGGGTTTGGCCGCAGAGCACATCTGCTCAGAGCGCTGCTCGAGTGAACCCCTCCCTGGCTTCCCAGGCCCAAGGAGGGGTGGACAGGCTGGCGGGGCTGCCTCCCGGGCCTTGGTACCCTGCATGCGTTCGGGTGCTTCTGCACCTCCACCCGGCTGCTCTCTCAGGGAGTGCCCTGCCCCAGCTGTTCTCCTTGGGGAATTCCCCCTTGTCTTCTCTTTTAAATTTGACCCTGGCCATTGCATGTAAGTGTAGCCACATAGTACGGGGCCTTCTGCGCCTGGCTCAGCTCACTTAGTACAGGGTTTGGAAGGTTCCTCCGTGTTGCAACACTTTGCTCCTTTCCGTGCTAAGTAATATTCTGCTGTGTGCCTGGGCCACATCTATTTATCTATAAATGGATACTTGGGTCGTTTCCACTTTTTGGTTGTTATGAATAATGCTGCTGGAAACACTCCTGCAAATGTTTGTATGGGTGTCTTCATCTCTCTCAGGTATAGACCTAGGAGAGGCACTGCTGGGTTAGATGGTAACTCTGGGTTTACCTTTTCGAGGAAGTGCCAGACTATTTCCCAAAGTGGCTGCACCATGAGCCTCCCCACCAGCAGTGTCTGGGAGCTCCAGTTTCTCCACATCCTCACCAACACCTGCCACAGCCATCCTAGAGGGTGTGACATGGTATCTCCAGGGGTTTCTGATCCATATTTCCCTAATAAGTAGTGATATTGGGCATCTTTTCATGTGCTTATTGGCCATTTTTATATCTTCTTTGGTGAATTGTCTATTCAGATTCTTGGTCATTTTTAAATCGGATTATTTGTCTTCTATTATTGAGTTGTTAAGTGTTCTTTATATATTCTAGGTAGCTAGACCCTTATTAGATATGATTTTTAAATATTCCTTTGAAGCAATAAATATTTTAATTTTGATTAAGTCCAATTTATCTATTTTTTTCTTTTATTGCTTGTACTTTAGGTATCCTAAGAAACTATCCCCTAATCCAAGGTTACAAAGATTTACTTCCATGTTTTCTTCTAAAAATTTTATACTTTCAGTTTTTATACTTAGGTCTTTGACCATTTTGGAGTTAATTTTTATATATGGTGTGAGGTAGGGGTCTAACTTCACTCTTTTGCATGTGGATGTCTGCTTGTCCCAGCACCATTTGTTGAAAAGACTATTCCTCCACATTGAATTGTCTTGATATATTTGTTGGAAATCAAGTGACCACAGATGTAGGACTCACTTTCGGACTCTCCATCCTACTCCATTGATCCCATGTGTCCATTCTAATGTCATTATCACACAGTCTAGTATTACCGTGGTTTTGTTTTGAAGTCAGGAAGTATGAGTCCTCTAACCTTGCTTTTCTTAATGTTTTTTTTTTTTTTTTGCCTATTTCAGAGTCTCTTACATTTCCCTATGAATTAGGGAATTAGGACCACCTTGTCCATTTTTGAAAAAGAGAAAAAAAAAGGCAGCTAAGATTCTGAAAGGGATTTTGTTGCATCTGCCCATCAATTTGGGGAGTACTGCCGCCCTAGCAACGAGTGTTCCAATCCATGAAGACACCATCTTTGCGTTTATTTAGGCCTCCTTTAATTTCTTTCAATGATGCTTTGTAGTTTTCAGTGTACAGGTTAAGTTTACTCCTAAGTATGTTATTCTTTTTGATGCTATTGTAAATGGAATTGTACTTAATTTTGATTAATTGTTAGTGTATAGAAATACAATTGAGTTTTGTATATTGATCTTGTATTTTTAAATCTTGTTGAACTTGTCTATTAGCTCTAATTGTTTCTTATGGGTTCCTCAGGATTTTCCACATAGAAGATTATGCCATCTGCAAATAGAGACAGTTTTACTTCTTCCTTTGGCTTCCTTTTCTTGCCTAATTCCCTGGCTTGAATCTCCAGTGCAATACTGAATAGAAGTGGTGACATTCTTGTCTTCCTGAACTTAGGGGTAAAGCATGTGTATTTCACCATTAAGTATGATGTTATTAGCTGTGGGTTTGTGACAGATGTCCTTTATCAGGTTCTGCAAATTTCCTTTTATTCCCAGTTTGCTGAGTGTTTGTATCATGAAAGGGTGTTGGATTTTGTCAAATATATTTTTTTGCATCTCTTGAGAAAACTACGTCTTTTCTCCACCTCTTTATCCTATTAATGTGTATTACATTGATTGGTTTTTGTGTGTTGAGCCAACCTTGCATTTCTGGGGAAATGCCACTTGATCATAGAGTATAATCCTCTTGCAATGGAGCAAAGAGATGCTTTCTGGCTGTAACACTTGCTAGGATGGTAAACGATTTACCAGGCCAGACAAGAGTCTGGTAAAGGAAGAAAACAGAAAACTTGGGTCTCAAGAAGTGAAGAATGCAGTCCAGGGACTTGGGCTGAGGCAGGAAGTCCACAGGCAGAGTTGTGGACATTTGTTCCTACTTCGTGTAGACCAGAGCTCTCCGATCTTTTATGTGCATAAAAAACACTGGAACGTAACCAGGGAACAAAATCACCAAACACTGCATGTTCTCACGCGTAAGTGGGAGCTAAGCAGTGGACATGTGTGGTCATACAGAGTGACATGCTAGACACTAGAGACAGAATGGGGGTACGAGGCGGGTATGGGATGAAACATTACCTACTGGGTACAATGCACACTATTCAGGTGACAGGTACACCAAAAGCCTATACTTCTCTACTGTGCGATTCATGTATATAATGAAGAACCACTTGTACCCCCTAAATCTGTTTAAATAATAATAAAAAAAGAATCATTTAGAGCAGTGGTCCTCAACCTTTTTGGCACCAGGGACTGTTTTCGTGGAAGACAATTTTTCCATGGACCAGGGAGGGAGGGGGATGGTTTGGGGGATGATTCGAGTACACTACATTTATTGTGCACTTTATTTCTATTATTATTACACTGTAATATATAATGAAATAATTATACAACTCACCATAGGTTAGTTAAAACACATCACAAGGCCCTACACCACGGATACCAGCTGGGTAGGCTTGGGGTGGGCTCAGGAATATGCCTTTCCATGTGATGCTGATGTTGTAACTCACCTCCATATTAGGGGTCCTCAAACTTGTTAAACAGGGGGCCAGTTCACTGTCCCTCAGATCGTCGGAGGGCCGGACTATAGTTTAAAAAAAACTATGAACAAATTCCTATGCACACTGCACATATCCTTTTTTTGAAGTAAAAAAACAAACGGGCAAAAATACCCGCATGTGGCCTGCGGGCTGTAGTTTGAGGACGCCTGCTCTATATCCACACGAAGCAAAATAAACACACGTACCACATCTCCCATGTCATTGGGACCTCCCCAGCCACTGGGAGGACATGGGCCACTTGTCCCTCTTACTACCAGCATGTGTGACCAGGTACGAAACTGACTGCGTTTTCCAGATAAAAAGGAGCACAGGAAACTTCGTACGTATTACTTTTTTTTAGCATTAACTTTACACGATTAAGTGGGTGGAAATAATGACTAGTTTCATCTTACAAATGAGAAATTACCCTGTTTTTAAAATCAAAATCACAGCTGACGCTGCCATGGAACCATTTCTGCCAGAAGCAGAAATGCTCTGGCAGGCTCCATGTTTCACCCTGCAGGTAGCAAACATGACTGCGAGGTCTCTGAAATGCAGGCCCGACAGTGTCAAGAAGCAGTGACAGGCCAGGGACACGAGCGGGGGAAGCTCGGGCAGGAGCAGGTGCACGTGGTCATGTGGAAAGCTGGGGCTTGAACCCTGCGCCTATGCTGGCCCATCCAGAGGGCTGCAGTCCTCAGCCTGTTTTCTGTAGAAGGTCTCAGGATTAGCACTCAAGTGCAGAGAATTAAGACTTTAGAATCACGGCTGTGTGACCTAAAAGATAGGGTTTGCCACATGAATGCAAACTAAAACGAATGACGCTTTATTATTCTTACTGTGTTTCCCCGAAAATAAGACAGGGTCTCATATCTATTTTTCCTCAAGAAGACGCCCTAGGGCTTATTTTCAGGGCACGTGTTATTTTCCCCTCAAAGCCTCAGCTTGCAGCACGCACAGGATGGCTGGGACCTGACATGGGGAGCCGACCTTGTTGGTGGAGCTGCCCGCACCTTTCCGGTCACCTCCGGGATAGCAGCTGTCACGATGGGGCAGATGAGAAGGGCTGCTGGTCTTCTTTACCGTTCTGCCACGAAATGCATGGGTTGTGCAGACATGCTGTGTAGCCACGCCCATCACTAGGGCTTATTTTCGGGGTAGGGCTTCTATTGCGCAAATGCTAAGAAATCCTGCTAGGGCTTATTTTATGGGTAGGTCTTATTTTTGGGGAAACACGGTATTTAAGTTACTATGAATGAGGCTACGAGACTTTGTAAGTGGAAAGGCACTGTAGTTACATCATTACCCATAATACGTTTACACTACTATACACGCAGACACACAATGGCCAAGGCAATGAAAACCAGGAGTGAGCGGGCCAGGGGGAGAGGGAAGGGACACTGATGAACATAACCGTTCTCTAGACGTGGCGACGGAAACCTCGTTCCGGCAGTCTGTCCCATGCTCTTGTGTGGCTCTGGCACCCAACTGGAGGATCTCAACTCCTCCTCCTCCTCCTCTGGAAAGTGGGGATAATCATGACCCATAGGCTGACTCCACCCTAAGGAAAAGCACACCGCGAACCTGTTTGCGTCTCCCGCTCCTTCACTGTGAAGGACAAAGAGGAAGGTTCCTTAGAGGAAAGAGAGTTTCGAAATAATCAAACCACCACCGAAAGAAATGGCCCTTTGGAAAATGCTCCACTGCTGGAGAAACCAAAATACAGGCAGCATTTATTTATGGGTCCATATTATACAATTCAAGCCCCTAACAAGGTTAATCTTTCTATTCCATCCCTTCCTACACTCTCACAAGTAGGAGCAGGCTCAACTAAGGTCAGGGCACCTAGCAGACAGCTGACCCTTGCTGAAGACCTGCGCTCTCCTCTACCAGTGGCGATAACAATTCTTAAAAATCAGAAACTCCTTAATCGTCACCATAGCTACATTTCAGAGAGCAAATGATATTCAACCCAAGACAGCTCTCTGGTAGCAACGCTGACTGCCGGCACACACTGCTTTTCTGCATGATCAAATAAATAACCGGAGTCCGTGTGCGGCAGGCAGCATAATAAACTGACAGCACCATGTTGCCCATCTGGTTCAAAGACGTGTGTAAGTACAGTTACCCTTTACAAAGAGGGTCCCATTATGCTTAACCTTATGGAGAGTCTTCTTAAATCCACCTTTCTTATCATTAGAGCTGGCCTATATGGAGAACTTAATCCAAAAGTAGCGCAGCTGAGCGTGAATCCCCACCAACCAAGCTCCCCGGCGACGGTTTACTGGATGAACTGCCGTGTCTGTTGTCAACTGTAATCTACAGGTATTATTTTTAAGGCAGCGTTAATGTACTTCTCATTTGTACATTTTCCTAATTGGCTTAATATTTATAGTAGAATATTTCTGATCTGGGCCCAGAGCTCCAGTAAACGCAAGCATATTTAGCAACGTGCTAATGAGGACCATCCAGTCATGAAAGGTTGCTAAGTGAGTTACGGTCCTCTCCGTGCCCGATTCCGGCTCGGCCTGCTAGGAGAAGTTGCTAAAATATCTTAAGTAAAAGCCGAGGTCCCCGAGCAGCTGTTGCGTTTGCAGGGCCGAGGATGCATGAACTTTATTGGCAGTAAATGTCACTCCCGCGCTGAGAGCAGGCGCTGCCTGCCTGCAGACCCATGGCCCCTCGGAGGGGCCTGCCGCCGCGGTGGCCCGGGCAGGACAGCACGGTCCCCGCCTGGACGGGGAACCGGGAGGGTGGACCCGGCTCTGTATAGCCGGGTCCAGGGCATGCCCGCTGACAGGCACGCCGCGGTGACAGAAATTCACTTTGAGTTGCAATTAGTGGCACTGTCATTTTCGGGGGCTCCTGCCAATTAATTAAGCCTGTCAAACAGAAAAACCGCAGCGCTCACATGATAATTTATATCGGAAGAGACGAGCCTCTCGGAGCACGCGGCTCCTCCACAAACAGGGTTCTCCCTCGGAGCATGCACTCACACACACACACACACACACACACACACACACACACACACGCGCGTGCATGAGCATAAATAAAACCCAACAAAAAAGTGTGCGAGTGGGTGGGGTGGGGGTGGGGGCGCTGCACAGGGAAGAAGAAAGTTAAACTGTCCTTGTTATAATTGTTAACTCTGATCGCCGGAGTAGAAGACAGGCTGATTAAAACTCCAAACGAGCCCCCAGCTCCCTGAACCCTCTGCGTCCGGGATGATAGAATCAGAGGAGTTTATTCATACCATTAAGCCCCAGAGAACTTAATTGAAAGAAGAGCACAGCCCGGACCTTGACAAGCGGGAGGTCACAGTAATTGCTGCCGGACATATTTAACATTAAGATAATCAGGCCATTAATTACCCTTTGGATCATTAAATCAGCCAGTTGCAAAATGAAATTTCTGCCTCTATTACTCACTTGAGAGACCACAGGGGTGGCCTTTAATTTATCAGTGAGCTTGAGATACAAAGGCTGGGGCTGGGGGAGGGCCGGCGGGGGAGGGGGCCCGCGCTTGGCGGTGGCGGCGGGGGCAGGGCATCAATCCGCCATGCTCGGTGATCGTGGCAAATTAACTAGGTAAGATAACCTCCGCTTCCAAAGGCAGGAGCTGGGGGTATGTAAATAGATGAGGGCAGACAGGGAGATCAGAGTCTGCACACCACTTAGCAGGATAATAAAGGAAATCATCCTTGATTATCAGTGCTAATTTGGACACTGCCGGTAGCTTGTTATGCGTGTTCTGAGTAGCATTTAATTAATTCAATTGCTTGTTAATGAGGGAAGTGACATGTGGGGAGCAGATGCCACCCAACTGCAGATGGACTGGTCATCACAGCAAAGCCCTTTTTCATTTTATTCCCCCTATTTCTCCCCCTCCCCATTTTTTTTTTTTTTTTAAAGAAAGAAAATAGGAAAAGGTGTCAAGCATAGAGGAACACTCAAAAGAGACAAAACATTGACCTCAGCAGGCCAAGAACTGTTGAAAAATAATAAGATGAGACAATCCTGGGGCTGTGTGGGCAGTCATGTCCCCTGAGGCCACATTTGGAACAGTGCATCTTTATGCCAGAAATTTGAGCCTGAGATTACTATATTGTGATCTTATGATCAAACCTAACAAGACAAAGGCACAGCCAAGTGGTACTGCTTTTAATATCTCAGAGATAGCTGTAGGGATCCAATTATTTTCAGTTTGGATACATTTCCCCTTTATCAATATCTCCATGTGCATAAATAAGATGAAAGTGGAGTTCCGGAATCAAAAAGGGACGGAACTCACATCACTGGGCAGACTTGCTCCATCTGGAAGTGCACGGCCAGTCTCTCCCACGCAGGTTTCTGATGTTGGGCCCACATCTTCCTATCGGAGGCGACATCTTTTTATAGGTTGGAGGCAAGAAGGGAGTTTAGGCACAGAGATGAACTTACAAATAAAGAAAAAGGATGCTAAAAAAGGGGAAAGAATGCATACTAAATCAGCAAACTCGGTTCCCTTCCAAGAGGCATCAAAGAGGTGATGGGTGACTTCAGCTGGGCTCAGAGCCTCTCTTAAGAGCTCTTTCACGGAATTGAAAACACAGTTCCCCACTCCCGGGTTCCTTTGATTGCCTGGCCCACATCAGCGGGCGCCCAAACCGCCATGTAAATAGGCTGCCCGAGCCAAAACGCAAACAGCAACTAGTCCTGACAGAACCTCGCGGGCCGGACGCCCTGACCCGGAGACACGGAGGTGGGAGATGAAGGGAGCAGAGCACAGCACAGCACAGCCCGGGAGAGTGTGGCTTCTGCCAAGAGGCAGGCGGCACCAGAGGGCTCTGCCCGCCCTGCAGGACGTCGTGCCCAGCACAGTCAGTCCAAAACGCTTCTGTGCGAAACGGGATGACAATAAGGAACAACGGCCGCGGCCCGCCATGCAGCCCAGCCCCGAAACACCGCTGTGTGGCAAGGGGCGGGGGGCAGGACGCACAGTCAGGCTGGTTGGGGTGGCTTCGCTGGTGCCGCAAACGTGCAAACGTCGGAGCCCCAGTTTCGCTCGTGAACACGTGAGGGATTCCGGCGCCCCAGTGTAACAAGAGCACCTGACGTGGGCTCCAGGGTCGCCAGCTCCCGCTCTCACCGTCTGCTTGTCCAATCACTCATTCTCCTGAGCAACATTCACCTGGCTGTTTTACCGTCTTTACCTCTGAGCTGATTATTCTCGCGTTTGAAAAGGGTCACCAAGGAGCTCGGCGACTTCTCCCTGCAGGGCCACCGTGTGTCCTGACCCTGGAACCCAGAGGCCTGCCTGCCTGGTGGTGCCAGGCCCAGCTGCCGGGCGTTCTACAGCACACTATGGTATGGAACACGCGACACACAAAGGCACATGCTGGGTGTCTCGGGGTCCTGGCTCCACTGACAGCAAACTGCCCCCTCCTTAAGCCCCTAAAATCTAGTTAATTCTGTCCACCGTCACTACTCTATACCACGTCTACAGCCTCACTTCAAATCAATATTTTAAGTGTGTGCTTAAATGGTATCAATAGCAATTAGAGAGGGGAATTCTGATTCCACCCCAGACGTAGTTAATTGTTACAGCATCGATCTCTCCCCTAACGTGCTGCTTTCTCCAAAATTAAACCCCCATTACAGCGGGGGGTGAAGGGCACCCTCTCCCCTCCTCCTGTGACAATAAATTTCATATCGAATGCGCTGGGAAAAAAATGGCAGTTGTTGCAGAATCCATCCAAAAAGTTTTTTTTTTCCCCCCTTCCTAGGAGTAATTAAAAGATGCTTTTCTTGACTAATGATTCCCCTGTTTAGGAATGGGAAGTCAATACTGCTTCAGCCGCCGTCAGCTTCGATTGATCACAGCGCTGCTCAAGTTTGAACGGCAGTTCTCAGGGCGGCTGAGAATTGCTGGAACCAATTATGAGGCGTCCGAAGCTGCCCTAATCAGGGGTGCAGGGACAACAAGCAGAAGGCCAGCCAGCTGCTCAAAGGCGCCTGTTTCCCTAGCTGGCCTGCAGGTCTGGGTGACTCCCATACAGGGTGGCTTGGGGGAACCGGTTGTTTCTTTGGAGGAAGATCTGCTGTGTTCTGCTTCCCCATGGTCGTGTGCGTGTGTGTGTGTGTGTGCGCGTGCACGCGCGTGCGTGTGTGTTTGGGGGCACGGCACACTTCTAATTACATTCTACTGTCAGAATGAATCTTCTGAACGAGATGGAATGCACTAGAGCTCCTCGGGAAAACAGCTGGGCCTTTTCCTCAAGAATCAGACTGAATATACTGCACTTGGCTTTTCCTTGGATAGAGATAAAAATTTATTAAAATATTTCTTTTTGGTATTACCTTGAGGCCACATTAAAAGAACCTTCCAGCTGTTTCTACTAACAGTCACAGGTTCTGCGGTGAGACGGAGGGGTAGGGGGCACGCAGGGGTGGGAGTGGCTCAGAGAAGCCCCATCTGGCTGGAGATCCATCCTCACACCACGGACGGGATTCCTCGCAGAAACGGGAGCCCAGACTTTCAGTTCTCTGTTGCTGTTTGAGGACAGCGCAGGGCGTGGGAAGGTGGTAGTGCTTGAATCACTACTGTACAATCAGGCCGGGTTGTTTTTTGCTGCTGACAGGGTATCCAGGGCTCCTATGTGTTCCCACCAGGACCACTGCCTTTCAAACTGGCCTCTTGCCTCTTGTCTCTGTCCCTTCCAGCGACCTTGCTGGCTGCCTTTAGTCCTCTAGGGAACAGGCAGCCATCAGAACACATCAACAGACCACGCCAGTCCCCCTCCGCCGCCCCCAGGGTGGCTCCTACGGTACCGCCCTGGGCTCAAAGGGCCTCCCAGGGCCTCACCCAGCCCAGCTCTTCGTTCGCGGAGTGTCCAGCCCCACGGTGAGGGACTTGCTGACGTGCGTATGTCCCCCCCAGCTGTTCCACCACGTTCCTGCCTTTGCCTAGGCTGTGCCCATCCTCCAACACACTTCCCCTCCCCCGGCCTTGGAAATGACCCCAGATTTTAGAGTCCAGCTCTGACGCCATTTCTGCAGTGAGACCTACCTCCCATAAGCGTCCCTCCGCTCTCTGAGTCCTACTGAGCCCTGGCAGCCTCCGCTGGCCCTGAGAACGTTCGCCCATCACTGCAGAGTTCAGAATCTACACTCGCCGTTTCTCCCCCATGAGAAAACGCTCAGTGGATATCTGCTGATCTTAATGAAGAACAAAACTCCCTGAGGGAGTTACTGAAAGGTGCAAAGAAACATTCGATTCTTACATGTGTTTACCTTCTTAGAAGAGAATTTGGAAACCCAAAAGTTACGTTTGGAAACGGCTGGTAACCACATCACCATCGCCGCCCGG
The DNA here is from genome assembly GCA_008750895.1 of Mirza zaza. NCBI lineage: Eukaryota > Metazoa > Chordata > Mammalia > Primates > Cheirogaleidae > Mirza > Mirza zaza. The sequence goes on along the minus strand of VSMD01094988.1, from coordinate 11,573 downwards.
AGGGGAATTACCAGCCAGGACGGCTCTTTAGGAAAGCCAGTGTGGACAGAGAAAAGACGGAACTTAACTGCGATAATCCCTCCACGCGTGAGAAAGGAAGACTCTGAAACATGCCTCTAAAATGTAAAGATGTGACGCACCTGAGACCAGACAGGAGAGAAAGTTGTACACACAAGAGCTTAACTCAAATACACAAATTAGCACTGTAAAATACCTGTGCGCGGTCTTCATTTATGAATGAAGATGAAATTAACGTAAAATATCTATCAGTTAAAAAAATTATCCAGCGTCTTTGTTTTCAATCATTCCAGTTTCCAACAGATCGAACAAAGTTCTCCGATTCACGACGTTAAAAATAAGGTATGTGTTTCTTTCATACATCAACAGTAAGATGCACGAAGTTAATTTATGCCAACTTACTTCAGCGTTTCCTGCCTTCCTACATTAAACTCAATGTAATCCCCAATCATTTTTCATTTTCAGACCCAAATATCCTTCAACGATACATCTGTGGAAAAAAGATATTAAAACATGAACTAATCTTTTCAGAATGCTCATAGTTGATGACTCAGCTGGCTTCTGTTAGTGTTCAATCCAGAGAAATAACTTTTAAAGTGCATCATTTCTTCAGTCTGTGAGACGGTGACCCGTATTTCCATGATACAGCGTAACTCACAGAGAGCGTGCACATAAAACCCACACGATTTTAAGCAAACACTCTCTGTGCGGGACCTCTCCCGTTCCCCTCCCCGCTGCCCCACAAGGTGGCTGAGAAAGAGCAAGATTAATAATCTACCAGCCTCATTCTCTAAAGCGAACCAAAGGTGGCACCACAAAGTCAGTTTTCAGTGTCAACGAATTAAAGTCCACCAAACCCTTCTCACGCTGCCGCTCAGCGGCGGGGACGGGTTTCCGTGGCTGAGCGGGACCGTCACCACGTGAACTCGCATTGGACCTCACCCCCAGCAAAACAAACCAGAGCGATCTTGAAAGGTGCTAGTGACGGGAGACAGCTCCTCTCCCTTCGTGCCTTCGCACACCTGGGAGGCGGACACGAAAGCAAGCCTCAGACCCCTCCCGCGTGGGAGACAACACACGCAGACGGCCTCAGGGACGAAACGGGCCGGCCGCCGCTGTGCAATGCGCCTTCTCCGGAGACACGCCATTTTATCACCTCTTAGCAGCATTAAATATGCATGTGTACTCAAAAACGGGTTATAATAGCTGTAAATGAAAAATGAGAGGCTAAATGGCCTCAAAATAAATGCGTTTTTTACACTGGGTAACAATTAACTTTAATGAGGAGTCGCTATACATTATGCCCAACGTGGTTGATGAAATGTGTGAGAAATATATTTTAGAAAATAAGATGTATTTTGTCACCATGAAATCACTTGTGTGTGTGTGTGTGGGGGGGGTGTGTGGGACCAACGGAACAGATGCTTATCAAAGACACAAGAATAACAAAATTAAAGAATCAAAAATTCATAATTAGTGTTAACAGCACAGCTTATGCCTATTAGAAATGTATTAATTAAAGTAATATATTCATAAGGTTAGAAGCTTAATACATTTCTAAGAGGGGGAAAGAAATCCCCAAGGCCTAAAAACAAACATAAAAAATTAAGGAGTCTGAATTATCCACGTCCGCTTAAGACCAATTTTAAATATAGACATTTCCACGCTGGGCTAATCAGCATTCCTACAGGTGGCCGGGGCCATTCCCACTGTGGCTGTCACTGAGGTCATTTCCAGTTGCCTAATTGTTGGCAACTCGCATCCGGAGCTACACATCTTCCAGCGTTCCTACCTTGTGGAGTCCAGCGAGGGTTTCGTCCGCCCCTGGCTGCCCTCTTCCCAGACGCTGTTGGCCAGCTCGTTGCCGATGGACGACATCACCTTGATGAGCTCGATCGGCCAGTCGTCCAGGTCCAGAGACCGCACTCGGGAAAGGTGGGTGCCGAGATTCCGGTGGATCCCCGAGCACTCGATGCACATGAGGGCTCCCAAGTTCAGACTGGCCCAGTTGGGATCTACGGGAAGAGGGAGGGAAGGCCCAACGCCATCAGACCATCATCACTCCTTCCCGCTGCCCCCGGAGACAAAGCCACCCCTCAGTTCAACTGAGCACCTGGCCGGCCCTCCCCAGAACCACAGGGCTAGAAAACGCTCCCTGGCCAGTACTCAGCGCTGTTCGGCGCGTCTTGAAAGATTTGGCAGTGGGTAGGAAAGCCAAAAAACAAACAAACAAACAAACAAAAAACATGGCTTAAGACACAGCCTTGCGATTTGCCACATAATAAACAAGTGCAAGTGTGGGTTTGGACAGAAAGGTGCTCTTTCCACACTCCACCAGCACCATCCACCTCGAGAGCAATGACGTACGTGGAAAAAGTCCCACGTGACGTGGCATCCACCGTGGACAGCTGCTCGTGGGAGGGAGCAGGAAGGGTGTGAGGGGCAGCTGGGTGACACCGTGGCTCTGGCCATTCCCCAAGCCAGTGTCCCTTAAAACCACCCCCACAGCCATGGGCACATCCAAGCTTTCATGAGGCTCACAACGGGCATGTCTGCGAATTTCAAAGACCCTCGGAGGAGAGGCACGCCTCACAGGGAAGAACGCGGTTTTCAGGGACCTTATGGGAGGGTCGCTACTGAAGCAACTCCTGCCCAGCTCTCCGTCCCTCCCTGCTGGCGACGGCCGGCGGGGTCCCCCAGCCCCGACTTGCAAGAACGGGTGGCAACATGCTGCAGGCTGCCGTATTAGACAGGCACACGACTGTGCAGCTCGACAAAGAGAATGGCATCAGGAACCCGGAGCTGGACCACTTGCTGTGTGAAACCCGCTGGCATCATCAGATGACCAAGAACTGGGGCTCAGGGTTGCCCTTGTGCTAGAATCTACAGCCAATCTGCAAAGATGGGGTTGCCCTCAATAGTCCCCGGCTCCCCCCACAGACAGGAGCAAGCACGGCTTACTCCCGTAGGGGCGGTCAGTGTTTACCCCAGGTGCACCTGAAGAGTCCACAAAACACCAGGTAGCTGACGTCACATTTAACTCGCCGGGAGAGACATCCTTTGTTCCCCAAATGGCAGATGACTGGGAATGGCCTTATGCCAGTTCATCAGAAATTAGAAAACCGGCCATTAATTAACATCTGAGCCATATTCAGGGAGGAGGGAGGCACGTCGAACCGCCTACATGAGCCCCTCCTCCCTACGGCGTCCACACCCCGCACAGCCAGTGTTCCCACTAGCCCACTGCCGGTACCCTTTGTGGTCACGCACAGCCAGGCCCCAGCTCCGCCTGGCCACAGGCGTGGGGACACGGGCAGCCAGCACCAGCCCCTCCAGGGCTACACCCAGCGTGACCCTCTGGCCGTCATGTCACTTAACCCCTGGTGGTGCACACTGCCTCCCTCCCTTCTCACAACACTGACTCGAAGTCTTTGAGGCCAACAGCCGCTCTGGCTCTTTCTGCCTCTCTCTGGTTGCCCCATCCTCATCTCTCCCCTGGCTTTTCCTCCCGAATCTGCCCCTTACCCGGAGTCCTAGAGGATCCTGTCTTCTGCCTCTTTACTTTATTGCAGGCACACCCCATGCCACTCACGGCTTCGCTTACCGCCCAGCGCTGACAGCTGCCCGCCGCTCCACCTCCTGCTCACTCCCGAGCTACGGTAGTTGCCACCTGCGTTTCCATCTGGGCACCTTGCAGATGCCCATCCATCCTTCGCCCTGCATTCTCCTGCCTGCAAACAGTACCCACACTGGCCCAGCTACTCCAGCCAGGGCCCTGGGCGCCCACTTGAGTTCTTCCATCTTCCCACGTCTGACCACAGCACTCCCGTCTCTCTCAAAGTCCAGCCCTTCCGTCTGCGCCCTCCCTGGGTGTCCTTGCCACCTTCCCAACAGGGGTGTGACAGCCCCACCTCCCACCCCCTGCAGACCACTCTCCACGTGCAGCCAGGGGCCTGTCACACATGGTACCTCTGACCACATCACGTCCCTGCGCAAAGCCACCCATGGCCGCCGTACACCACTCAGATCACGTCCAAAATCCCTCCCGGCAAGGCTGGACCCAGAGCCCCGTCCTCACCTTGCCTCAGGTGAGCACCGCAGTTCCTGAAGCCCCTGTGCGCGACGCCCCTCCTCTGTCTGGACCCTCGGCCCTCCGCCCGGCCCGCTTCTACTCATCCCCTGGCCTCAGCCGAAGTCTTCCTCCCCACGGAAGTCCTCCTCGCCGGCCACCTGCCCCACGCAGAGGGCAAGGTCCCCTGCTGATGGTTCTCAGCAGCCGTGCTCTGCCGGAGACCCGGCGTGGAGGCTGCTTGCTCCCTGAGGAGGAAGAGGGCAGGGCCCGGCTGCCAGCACGTGCTCTCGTTTGCTCTGTCTCCTTGGGGTCTGCCACGCACGAGGCTCGCGGGTGAGTAAAAGGGCGGCTGGGCTGAGGCGGAGGACGCACGTAAGGGGTAGTGGGGAACGAGGGTGGCCAGCGTGGGGCAAGGCTTACTGGGAGGCGGCAGGGGGCTTCGTCCGGCTGTGGAGCCACACCCGCGACGCCGGCGCCCTCGGCCCAGGCCACGTGTCCACTCCCGCCAGGGTGCCGGCGAACACCCGGAAATGCTCCGACCCCCACCAGGGGGGCCGACCTGCCAGAGGGGCGGGGGCCCTGCGGCTGGTGCTGGTGTGCGAGGCGTGGGGAGCCCGCGTGTCACAGGAGAGCTCCCGGGAGGTGTCGCTGCGGGCCCAGGGACGCCAGGCCTGCGTGTGTTCAGCCGAGTCAACGCTGAACTCGGCGTCCGCCCCCGCCCCCACCGAGCCCCGTCCCCTCCCTGCCGTCCCCACCACAGCCCGTCACGGAGCGCCGTGTGACCGTTCTCACATGCTGTCCCCGCTCACACCAGGTCCTGCCGCCGCTCGCAGGAACCACTGCGGGAGTCTCCCGTGCGGCTCCGGCCCCGCCCCAGCCTCCAGCCACTGTGGGCTACCGTCCGGGCACGGCAGCCCTGTCACGCTGACGCCCTGCTCGGTGCGGGCCTAGACCGTCCCGGGCCAGATCTGAAGGTGGACACGTGCTCGTAGGACACGCTTGAGCGACAGGACTCGGCTGTCCACGGAAAGCAAACGTGTTGAGGGCGGACAGAGCTGCTGTATCCCGGGCTCACCACTGCGACACAGCTGAGACTGGAGCTCGCTCCGGCGGCCTGGCTTCTGCTCCAGCGGAGAGAGGACCAAGTGTTATCGAAGCGCCACCAGCTGCAATTTCCCCAACACGCCGTGAATTTCACTGGGATGCTCTGCCGTGTCTCGGCACCAGGGCTGAGAACCTCAGCCTGGCCGGCCCCGGCCCCCTAGCATGGCCCCCAAGCCCTGGACCACTTCCTGCCTCCTCTCTGGCTCCAGCCCCTCTCTCGTACAGTGACCCTACAGCCCCGGGGGCCCTGCCCTCTGGGGCCTCCACGCTGGGGCGTGTGCTGCCGCCTGCCTTTCTGCCTTTGCCTGCCCCTTACGAGTCTCCTTCCCTCCCTGGGCCTCGGCTCCCTCTGAGAAGTGAGGCCAAAAATGCCCATGCCCGAGGGCTTGTCACGAGGACTAAAAGCTGAGAGGCACCTAGAGCAGCGACTGCCGCCCGGGAACTACGGCGTCAGGTATCGCCGTAATGACACCTGTTCCTCCTTCCCGTGTTCAACCGGTGTCAACGCCCCAGCTTCGGGAGATGTGGCAGAGAACAGAACGGAGAAGTCGCTGCCCTCGGGGATGCAGGGTGAGGATGCTACAGGGGCAGAGCGACAAGAAATAAGACAACCACAAGGCACGTCAGAGCCTGGGGCCACCGCGCAGCGTAACGCAGGGATGTGCGGCGTCAGACCTGGCGGCCAGGGAAGGGTCGCTGAGGGGTGATGCTGGGGCAGGGACCCCGGGGATATCGGGATGGCGGTTAACCTGTGGGTCGGGCTGAAGGAATGAGAGGCTGGATGTGCTCGTGCTGTAGGCTTTGGGGGGCTGTCGTGGTGGCGGGGGGCCAGTCCCCGCCCACGTACAGGTCTGGGGCCCACGGGCTCATGCCGGACACAGACAACGCCTGTAATGAATGGACGCTTGTCATCTCCTTTGTCTCCCGAATTGTCAAACTCCGCCTTTTCCCCTCGACCCTGTACCACCCTGCCCAGGTGACGTGGCCTCACGCTAAACGAACCGTCCCCACAGCCTCCCCCGAACTGGCCTCCCCTTCCCACCGCCCTCCTCTCCACCCTCACCCCAGACGGGACCTGCAACCTCCAGTCTGCCGCACGCCGCGGCCCCTGTGAGCCACGGGCTCGTGCCTGTCAAAGCAATCTCTGGACGCACGGCGGGGAAAAAAATCGCAGATGTTTCCCTTAATGGAGGCCCTAGTGTTTCTCAGATTCTGTGCTTCTAAGAAAGCTCCTACTTTGAAAACTTTCTGATAAAAACACACATCAAATAACTGCTCTGTCTTCTAACCCCATTCCGCCACACATCTGAAGTAGAATTTAGAAATTCAAACAGAAGAAGATAGTTTAAAGAAGCACCTCAAGATACTGGGAGACGAAACCTCATCCCTTGCCCGCAGGATAGGCCTCTGTGGAGGCCGAGGACAGACTCTGGGCCGCTCCCCGGCCCGCCTGCCCCTGAGCCGGCCTCGGAGAGGCGCTTCCCTTCCCCCCTTTCCCTGGGGAACCTCCCTCCTGTGGGGATGGCCAGCCCCCCTCGCTCTGCCTCTGCCTCCCAGGCTGTCCCTGAGCACAGCCCTGAGACTCCTCCTTGCTCTGGGACTCTAGGGACGTCCCTGTGCTCACAGGAGAGGAACGAAGCTCCAAGACCCTTCGCTTAGCAGCCCCAATTGGCTTCAGCTGGTTTCCCTGCCCGAGCACCTGCTCCCTTACTCAGGATGGGGCCTCCAGCCGCCCCCCTGCACCGTCCCGCCCGCGGCAGGGCCCACTCCCGGGTCAGCCTGCATGACGCCTGCTCGGAGCCACACACCATGGGCCCCGATGGGCCTTCTGCACGGCGCCTGGCCGCACGGTCACCGGGCCAGTGCGTGCCCGTGGGCTGCGGGCTCCAGACAGCTGACCGACCGCGTCACGCGTGTTTGGCTCCCGAGAGCACCTAGCCTGCGGCCGGGACCTCTCCCCTCATGTGAACTGGAGTCCCTTCCCTTCCAAACTCCGAGTAACAAAAAACTTGAATGCGAAAAGTGCACCGAATGTCCCCAGCACTGTGCTCAGGGCTGGGGTTTAAAGAATGAAAAGCAAGTCCCTGCCCTCAAGGAGGGGACCAACTTTCTCTAAGGGGAGGCAGTATGACGCGCTGGACAGCGGAAAAGCGTGAAATAAACCGGGTTGCTCCAAAACGCAAAGCAGTAATCATGAACTTTATCGGTTCAATCCAACGCTTTGGTGTGCAGTGAATTTAAGACTTAAAAAAAAAAGATTCTGATGTCATTTGATGGCAAAACCCAGAACACATGATTTTGAAATTAAAAAAAAAAAAACACGAAAAGCAGAATCTTTGGGCAGGCGTGAACCAACTCTACCCTGTTTTTACGGAACTACAAACAAAGCAACCGTTGATTACGCGGAAGGCTGCTTCCCAGACACGACACGGGGTGCGGGTATCGTGGTGCGATCGCCACCCACCAGGACGTCCGGGACACAAGCAAGACCCGCACGAACACAGGTGAGGCTCGCGTGCAGGCCACTGTGTTACCATAAAATGCAAACAAGAATACTTTCATTCCCTAAAAGGCGTTAACCCTGATCTGCCAAAGGAGACAGACGTGGGACCTCAGCAGTGGGGGCCAGGTGGGGCCGTCCCTCTCCCGCCCGGAGCCCGGGTGCCCCTGCCGCTGGCCGTGCACTCACTCTGGGTCTCGCAGTCCACACAGTGGGAGTTTCCGCGGATGTTCCGGATCGACTGCAGGGCCATGGCCTCACTCTGGCTGGTCAGCCGGGACTGCGCATAGAGCAAGACACACAAAGGTGAGGTCCGAGAACCCCGGGAGAAACGCACACAGCTGCCGGTGGCGTCAGGGAAAAAATCAAACAGGTCGTGAGCGAGGATAGGACGAGGGCAGTCCTCGATCGCGACCCTCTTCTGCCGTCGTCAGGGAGGAGCGTAACCGAGGGAGACCTCATCATGCACCGGGGATGTCCTGTGTCGGGAATTATCAGCTGAGGTGGACTCTGCCAGGAATGAGCAGGGAGGAAGGTTCCGGATGATTTGTGAATGAACGGGAGACCCACCGCCACCTGGGGAAGGTGATCGGTTCACGTCCCTTTTCTGCCACTCATCCACTGGGTATGGAGATTAAAGAATGAGAACGAAATAATCTGTTTATAAGCCAAAGATCAGGGCTCAATCAGCAATGCAAGACATAGCTCCTGGCTCCTCATCTGAAAACCCTACCCGCACCACACATCTCGGCCGGGACAGTCACTTTTCATCTGATGACTATCTCGGTTGCTACAGCAACAGAGTCACTCGTGGGAGCGGGGGCAGGGAGAAGTGTGAGTGGGCTGGGGGCAGTGATTCTCAAACTTATACTTTACGGTCTTTAAGAAGGATTTTAGCACTCCGGAGGGCCGAGGCGGGAGGATCGCTCAAGGTCAGGAGTTCAAAACCAGCCTGAGCAAGAGCGAGACCCCATCTCTACTAAAAATAGAAACAAATTAATTGGCCAACTAAAAACATATAGAAAAAATTAGCCGGGCATGGTGGCGCATGCCTGTAGGCCCAGCTACTTGGGAGGCTGAGGCAGCAGGATTGCTTGAGCCCAGGAGTTTGAGGTTGCTGTGAGCTAGGCTGACGCCACGGCACTCACTCTAGCCTGGGCAACAGAGTGAGACTCTATCTCAAAAAAAAAAAAAAAAAAGAAGAAGGATTTTAAAAACACTTGCTTATTGCAGCAAGTTTAGAAAACAAAGAGAGGGAAAAAGAACATAAAAATTTAAAAACTAGGATATGGCCATCTCTAGTTGAACATTATTAAAATTTTGATGTCTATTCCTTTAGCCTTTTTTCTAAGCACATTTACACACATAGGTGTATTTTTAAAAAGCCAGCATGACATATATTGCTGCTTGGGAATCTGCCCTTTTCGTCTAACGATTCTGTTTATCACTCAATGCCATCACAGTGTCTGGCCTCAGCATTTTAAATAGCTGCATAGTATTCCATTTAGTGATGACCTACTGGCCAAGCTCTCTCTGATGGGCATTTAGGTGGCTTCCAATTTCCCTCTATCATAAATAGTGCTGTAAGGAACACAGTTACTGCTAAACTTTCACACACATTCACAAATATTGACTAAGGATGGATGCTTGGAAGCAGAGGTGCTAGGTGAAAGGATATGTACAGTTTTTAAGGCTTATGTATTAAATATGCATTTAATATGATCGAAATAAAAATTGATCAATTTCAGAGGACACTTAGAATAAGCTTGATTTTTATGCAAGAAATCTTCATAAACTGAAACCATCTCATCAAATTATTTGATGTGAAGAATTTATTGTTTACTACATACATTTATTAATTACTACTGTCGGCTGGGTGTGGTGGCTCACGCCTGTAATCCTAGCACTCTGGGAGGCCGAGGCGGGAGGATTGCTTGAGTTCGAAACCAGCCTGAGCAAGAGCGAGACCCTATCTCTACTATAAATAGAAAGAAATTAATTGGCCAACTAATACATATAGAAAAAATTAGCCGGGCATGGTGGCGCATGCCTGTAGTCCCAGCTACTGGGGAGGCTGAGGCAGGAGGATGGCTTGAGCCCAGGAGTTTGAGGTTGCTGTGAGCTAGGCTGACGCCACAGCACTCACTCTAGCCTGGGCAATAAAGTGAGACTCTGTCTCAAAAAAAAAAAAAAAAATTACTACTGTCTACTTAACATCATGCATTATTGGGTTTTAATTCCCTTTAGTCAGATATTCAGGTATTAAAAGTATGTTTGACAACGTATACTGGTCTGGAGTGTACTCATGTGTACACGCACAGATGCACACACAGAGGGCTACGTCTGTCTGCTCCATTTCTGCCCTGTGTACCTGTGTAACTTCTGTGGTTGGCTGGTTGGTTGGTCTGTCTATCTAGGTCTACACCCGCTATCAGTTCTGAATTATCCACAGGCAGCTGAAATACCGTTGAGTTGGCCCTCAACTGAGCCCGTGTTCTGCCCTCCTGGAAGACAGTATTTAGGTGCTTTATGCCCTCGCAACTGTCGGCAGGTGCCCAGGGTGACCAGGTGTCCCAGGAGAAGCAGCACCCGGTCGCGCACTTGTCTAGTGAGAGCCAAGGGGTGGCACTGGAAGGCCATTCGAAGGTGGCATTTGTAAGTGTTTGTATCAGCTCAGACCAGAGCTGGGAACAGCCCGGCAAAGGTGAGGAGTGGGAAAGTCTGGCGCCGTCCCAGGTCATCCTCGGTAGGCCCAGGTGGCCTTGGTTCAGTCTGGGGCGAGAGACTGTGGTTTACCAGTAGTCTGTTCAGCCACACGTGGCCCCCGCCCCGTTCAGAAGTGAGGTCCCCATGCTCGCCTCAGGAGCCACGGCCTGGCAGTGTGGGGACGTGACCCCATGGGGACGTGACCCCGTGAAGCCGGGGTGCTTGGAAGGAAAGGCAGTGGCGCCCCCACCTTGGGTATAAAACATCTTTTAAAAAGGGAAGCAGATTACATTATAATAATGACGACTGTGGTCTGGTTTACCCTGGTTAAAGAGGGTAATAAAACAAGACACTCTATCTTTCTGAAAGACAGACTCCCTTCTTAATGACAAGGCTGAACATAAGCCATTGGCAGAAGTTTCTTTAAACAGCTACAAACGAAATTTCAAGTTGGTGGGTGACGTCCTTTCCCTTGGTTTCTAGCTGGAAAAACCAAAATGTTCTCCAGAAGTCTAAACTGTCCTGGCAAAAATTAAAAACATGCAAGCATTAAAATAATGAAATTGAAGGAATCCCTGAAGGGAAAAATGATTTTTGTATAAGGAATATCACTGGGCAGTAGCCTAGAAAATGCAGAATAAAAATCTTTTTTTTTTTTTTTTTTTGCTAAACAACTACAAAAGAATTATTAATACCTCTAATTATCGAGTAAAACATATGAGGCTTTGTTGGTAGTTTAGAAAATGGAAGTTTATCTTCCCCGAACTCCCTGCGTGCTCATACATGGGCATCTCTTTTTTTCATCGAAGTGTCTGTCAAGAGCAGGTTTTCCAACATGGCATGGATTTGAATTTGGGGCATTTATGAGAACTGTTCGTAACAGTGCATCTTTTAAGTCTTAATATCTTTTCCTGAGTGTATCCTGTCCAGTACAAAAATAAATGCAGACACATAAGACACACTTGTGTGTCTTATGTGATGATGGAATTTTGCAGAAGATTCCATCATCTGCAACCAAAGGCCAGTGCTTTCTATCTGGGATTAGCTGAGGGAGATCTCACAGTAAGCAAGACTTAACATTGGCTGTCCTGCCGTGGAAACATGGTCCAGCCAGGAGACTCAGATACGAGGTGGGATGCACGCAGACACAGAACGTTGTGCATCTTTCCAATT
>VSMD01094983.1:0-23918 GCA_008750895.1 Mirza zaza | reverse complement strand
GAAAATCATAATTAACTCATAGGTCAAAAGTGAAGTCACAGGGCAGTTAGAAAACATCTTATGAAAAAAGGAATAAAACATCACATATCAAAACTTGTGGAATACAACTAAAACAGTATAAATAGGAAAATTTGTAGCATTAAATACTTACATTAGAAAGGGAATACATCCTGCAAATTTTTATGTTATACATACCAGTGTAGTGCATTATTCAAGAAAATCAGTACAAAGATTAAAAAAGAAGAAACATATTTCAACTAGTTTAAAGAGATTAGCATAAAATAATTTCCAAAACATGACTTGAACATTGCAAAACTGGAAAATTATAGAGAAATCTCAGTCTAAATTTAGAGGAAAAATCCTAAAACTATATTTTCCAACTGAATCTTTCATATAGATTTATTCCAGACATGAAAGTTTGTTTTAACATATGCAATTCACCACAAAAACAAAATGAATTAAAATAAAACAAGCATTATCTCAACAGGTGAAGAAAAATCAGCTAATATAAACTTTAACCAGCTTTTATGATTTAAAAACTCTCAGCCAGGGAGTAATAAAAGGGAACTTGTATAGACAGTAATATCCTTGGTATTCAATTTTAACAAATATTATTTTATTTCACCTGTTACATTAATATCCTAATGCAAATATTTAAATTATATGAGAAGTGGTTATGAGTTTTTACTGTACAGGATGGTAAGCACTGCAATTTCTCTCATCTTAAAAAAATATTCTGTCTCTTGTGTCTCATGCCCCATCTCTTTGCTCCTTTTACATCAAAATATTTTTCCTTAGAAGAGTTACTTATACTCAGTTATTAAATTGCTCATGTCCCAATCTTTCTTGAAGTCATTTCAATTAAGCTTTCTCTCCTCCCACCCAAGCAAAACTTCTCTTATCAATCAGGCTCCAACAAAGAGATAGAAAACACACTGTAATGTGACCAGGACAAGTTTAAAATAAAAAGTATATATTAACTATAACTGAGGATTGGAATAGCAAGATACTGGCTATTTACAAGTAAAAAGAATTCTAAAGAATGTAGGAATAACAGAAATAAGGAGCAGGCAATGCCTCTAGGGCTGAGATAGGGGCCAAAAATGACTCTTTGCTATCATACACCCAAGACTGAGCTCCCTCTCTTCTTGGACCTTGCTTGGCTCAGTGGATAACAGAAAAGTCACTTGGTCCTGCTGGCTGCTGGGCACTGTCAGAGCTAGCGCTAGAGAACTTGGAAGTGATACCTGGTACAAAAACAATGCATGCAGAAAACCAAAACCAGAAAGCAAAACATTTACTTCCTTGAAAGTCACTCTAGCATGCCATAGGGTCAAAGTTTTAGGGCCAAATGGCTAAGAAAAAACTATAGTAAGAATCCAGATCCATTTTCACAGAGTAGTCAAAAAAAAAGATAAAGAAAAATATATTTGGAGCTGGAGGCAGTAAGTGGAAAACAAGCACAATCTCCAGTGTTTTTCAATGGTCTACGGTGGTCAAATTTTAGTCCTGCATAACTTCTACGATCAATATTTTGGAAAATGTTTAGCTCTGCCTTCAAAACATATTCTGAAACATTCCTCACAGTCTCCACAAATACAGCCCTGCACTAATTACCATTTTCACCTGCAATATTGCTAACTAACCTGTCACACAACATTCTATCAATCATTTTAGGGCATTGGGTAGATTATGACATTCTTATATTGAAAACTCTCAAACAGCTTCTTACCTCATTTAGAGTATAAGGGCCAATTCCTATGACCTGTGAGGCCATGCTTGGTCTGACTTTATCTCCACCCAGTTCTTCTCTCTCACTCTGTTTATTCTGATAAATGCAGAACATGCACCCACCTAGGCTTTGGGCTTACAGTTTCTGGTGCCTGGAATGAGCTTCCCACGGATATCCACACGTCTCTCTTTGTCATCTGCTTCAAGTTTTTATTTAAATATCACCTAAGTGGTACTTTTCTGACCATAAACATCCTTCATACCTTGTCTTATTTTTTTCCATAGTCCATTTGTTCATCTAAATTTGAATATATTTGAACTATTTATTTTTGCTCCTTCTTGCTACAATAAAATCTCCACGACAGTAAAAAAGAATTTGCTTAGTTTGTTTATTATTATATTTTCTCTGCTATGGACGATGCTTAGTTTATAGTATTGCTCACTTAAGTTTCTGGGTAAATAAATGCATACCCAGAACTATATGCAATGATGTTCGTTTTCTTAGAGTAAACAAAATCTCGAATTACGGTAATGAGTTAATCAATATATTAGTTTTTTTAAATATCTAAATTTTTATCCCACTGGCTGCAGCTTTTCCCTCCTTATTTTAGCTTTTTTTTGATTAAAATGTAAATTTACTTACAAATACCCAACTTCATGAAAAATGAGCAAAAAGGTAAGGAAGGGTTCATTACCAGCTAAGTGAATAAATCAATTAATTAATAGCCACATAAATACATACATTAAGGTGGCCTGCAAATGTTTGGCATTTGCTTTTTTCTCACCATTGGGAATAAAGATAAATATAAATAGGTGCTATTACAAATCTATCAAAATTTTTAAAAAAGCAAAAAGCACACAGCTTAATACGAGCAGCCACCACCAGACACCATCTGGAAATAGTGCAAATTGTACCTGTCCTTTTAGAAGACACACTAGTGATAGTCTTTAAGAACCTTGAAATATGTTAATAAATTCTGATGTATAAATTACATCAAAACTCCAAAATGAGAAAACAAGTAGAAACACGAACAGATATATATATATTTGTACACTGTCATCACAATTTATATATTTAAATTAGAAACACTATCGATATTCAAATCGTAGTATGCAATCATTAAAAATAATATTTCATACAGTGTTCATAATGGAAAACAAATAATTTGGAGGAAATGTATTCAGGTATTTATTAATTTACACGTGTGATTTGATTCACCTTTGAAGATGAGATTCATAGGTTCTCACTTAAGTAGAGAATCTAAAAAAGTCCAATATATGGAAGCAGAGTGGAATGGGGCTACCGGGAGCAGGGAAATAGCAGCAATGGGGATCTGTTGGTCAAAGAGAACGAAGCTTCGTTATGGAGTGGCTTCTCCGGAGTGCGAATCCTGCAAACCGCGTGGGAGGGATCCAGGCTGCGCACTACTGTGACCGTCTGGGGCCTGACGACCTGGGGAGCCGCCGCAAGTGCGGACTGTCGCCTGGGGCCCCATGCACCAGCCCCGGCCCTCCCGCACTCTGTGGAAGGATTGTCTTTCATGAAGCTGGCCCCTGGTGCCAAAAACGCTGGGGACCGCTGACATAGAAGGCAGCGATCTAGGCATATCTAGAGATCTAATGTACAGAATGATGACTATAGTTAATAATATTGCATTATATGCGGGAAATTTGCTGGATTTCAGGTGTTCTCACCTAAACTATATTAGAAGATGCATATGTTCATTGGCTTGACTGTAATAATAATTTCACTATGTATGTATATATCAAAGTATCATGCCGTACACTTAAATATTTATTGAAAATAAATATGAAAATGTAGAACAGAAAAAAAATGAAATGCGTGCACATAATCTTAAACTTAATTACCTATAAAAATAAGTTCTCTGATAATCAGAACCGTGAATTAAATGTAGGTTACATTTTTGTTTATAATTTTTCCTTTCATTTTTATATGCATGTTGCATTCATAATTATACTGATAATTTAATGAGTTCACAATGCAAATATTTATTAAATATCCTCAACATATTTTGGAAGTAATAAATGTTACAAATTTTAAGTCATAGTCACTATAAGGATGTCTTTGCTATATTTATATATGAATTCCCCTTGAGAAGTGTTATTTTCTGTTAGTTTTTATTTTAAAACATTCACCACTATCAGGAGATAGCCTAGATTTTTCTAGTCTTCCCCCACTATAAATAATGTTACAATGAACACCTCTGAGCATATATCACCATGGGCAATTAAGCATACTTCTGACAGATAGCTTCCCGGAATTGGAATTGCTGATCCAAAGTAAATGAACATGTTAAAATATGATCATTACTTTCACACTGCCCTCAGATATGCTGTTAAAAATCATACTTCCATTAATTTTATATAATAGTACCAGTACCAGTTTTCCCACACCGCATACTACAATTGAATACTATAAATCCAATTAATTCTTATCTGTATGATAGGAAATAAAAGCATCTCATTGCTGCTTCAACCTGAATTTTCTGATTACTGTAATCTGAAACATTCCAGGCCATATTTATATAGTTTATATTCCTTTTTTTGTGAACTCTATTTCAATCTCCTTTAATCACTATAAAAAATGGAACATGTATGGAAGCAATTATTTGTTTTGTACAAGAGTATTTTTTTCCTGTCTAAAATCTGTTTGAATTAGGAAAGAACAAATCACAAATTCACCCAAACAGTACAATGTGTGTTTCACAAGAGCAACACAATGTGAATAGAATCGCACTCATAAATATTGCCTATGACAAAACAAATGCCTTATGTGCAACAATCATTCATTTTGCATTGACAAATCTTTTTTTAACATCTACATATGGTCAATTTCTCTTTTTTTATGTTGTATATTTTTCAATTGCACCTAGGAGTCATTTTAATATAGATAATTGAATTGCAGTTAATTCTCCATCTGGTGTTCCAGATTGGTTACTCACTACTGCTGATTTGAGGATGATATTTTTCATTTATATTACTTGATCATTTTATTCACTGTCACATCTCTAACAGTATGTGACATTTACAAACCATGTCATGTGAACACAGTTTAAAATTCTCAAAATATAATTCTTTATTGAAGCATTTGGAAGTCTTATACAAGCCTTTATGCGGTCCATGTTTTGAATTTTAAATTACTATATTTTAATTTTACTTGTGAGGTGTAATGTCACACAAACATGATAAGTTTAAAGATATTGGGATACTATCACATGGTCTATTATTTTTGGTGTATTACTTTAATACACAGAATAAATTGATGACGTGGCAAGTCTTGATAAAGTATATTACCTTTTATTTATTTAGTAAACCTGACACTATTTCATCAGAAAATTATAAATGGAAAATACTACATTGTTTTCTATAGACTTAGTAGCATGAATTCAACCTTATATGCATAAATTATCTTTTTAGTGTTTGAACAGTGGGTTATATTTGTAAAGTGTTTTCCCTTTATTTGATCCTTTAGGTAAGTAATAGATCTTGTATTGGTAAAAGAATTACTTTGAAGGCAGAAAGAAGGGTAATTAGGTACTGAAGGGTAATTAGGTACTGAAAGAAGGGTAATTAGATACTATTTTTAAGTCACGGTTTCAAAATTGTGCTAACAATATTCTTACTTTAAGGTTTCCATAAGGACTAAACGAAAATTTCAGTAAAAATAAATTCGACATATGTTTATTACGGCATTACCTCCTTGATCATTCCATTTTTAGAATTTATGCATCAAATGTCATGGAACTTTAAATTGCTTGTCACATTTAACCGATTTCAGAATCACCAAGAACCCTTGTTCTTCATTCTAAAATCTGCTTTGTAAAATGTGGAATAGATTACGAATAGAAGGCATCATCCAGTCCAATGTGTTTATTTTATAACAAAGAAATCTGATTCACAGTAGGCTTAGTGAATAACTTCATGCCCAGGCTATTAAGTTTTGAGTAGGTCAGAAATTATGATCAAACCTCGTTTTGTATTTTGAAACGTATTGATATGCAAATATGAAAAGTACTCTGTAGCAGCAGACAGAGTGGTAGTGTTCTAGGAAAATACATTGGATTTTGAAATAGGAATATTATTGCTTTGTGCTTTTGTTTTGTTTTAATGTATGGGAAATGTTGCATCTCATATTTTCCCTATTTAAAAATGTGTACAAAAATATTTTCTTTGCTCTCTCAATTAACCCACAATGAAAATCCAGCTCCCTTCTGCATCTTTAAATTTCCAGAAGAAAGCCTTTGAAAATGTCCATATCATATGACATGTCACGTCACATATCATGTAAGATCATATTAGATCATGTCATACATCAAGCATCTCTAAGACAGTTGTAACAGGAATTCTTTTCAACTCAAGAATTTTCATTTATTTTACAAATATGCATATTATATATATTTTATATAGAGAGAGTCATGTGTCATTTAATGATGGGGACACATTTTGAGAAATGCTTTGTTAGGCGATTTCACCGTGTGTGAACATCATAGAGTGTACCTACACAAACCTAGGCGGCATAGCCTACTGTACATTTAGAATACACGGTATAGCCTACTGCTTGTACACTACAAATCTGGAGAGCATGTTACTGTATGGAGTACTGTAGACAGTCATAACAAAATGGTATTTCTGCATCAATAAATGTAAACATAGAAAAGCTACAGTAAAAATATGGTATAAAAGATATTTTTTAATGATATATCTATATAGGGCATTTACCAGGAACTGAGCTTATAAGAGTATAATTTACTCTGGGTAAATCAGTGAGAGAGTGGTGAGTGAATGCAAAGGCCTAGGACATTACTATACTTTATTATTGACTTTATAAATACTGTACATTTAGGCTACACTAAATTTATAAAAAAAGTTTTTTCTTCAGTAATAAATTAACCTTAGCTTACTGTAATTCTTTTACTTTATAAACATAATTTTTTAAACTTTTGGCTGTTTTGTAAGACCACTTTGCTTAAAGCATATACATATTTTATAGCTGTGTGAAAATGTTTTCTTGCTTTATATAATCTTATTCTATAATTTTTTTACATTTAAAAATTTTTTATTATTACTTTACTTTTCAAACTTTTTTGCTAAGAACGAAGACAGAAACACACACATTATCTTAGGCCTACCCAGGGTCAGAATCATCAATATCCCTGTCTTCTGCCTCCACATTTGTCCCACTGGAAGGTCTTCAAGGGCAATTACTTGCATGGAGCTGTCATCTCCTCTGACAGCAATGCAACAATGCCTTCTGCAATACTTCCTGAAGGACCTGCCTGAGGCTGTTTTATAGTTAACTTTTTTTTATAAGCAGACAAGTACACTCTAAAATAATGATAAAAATATTGTGTTATAAATACTAGGTGAGAGGAATTTTTCAGTTTCATTATAATACTATGGGATCATCATCCAATTGTTGACTGAAACATTGTTATTCAACTCATAACTGCATAAAAACTTTTTTTCACCAATTTTAACTGATTTTTATCAATTTTCAACTCATTTTGCCACCAGTTTTCTAGGTACTTAGCGACCCACTCTGTCTGAGTGACTTACAAATTGTTTCCTGTTAAACAGCTACATCTGGAAAACCACAAGATCAAATAGAAAATTCTGAAAACTTTTATATGTTGCAACAGAATTTTTAAAATTTTGCACATTTCAAGTTTTGTGTGTTTACAGAATTTTAAAAGATATTTTAATTATCTACCAGGAGTTCATTTCAGTATACAGTATTGTGAAATTCATGTATGCTTAAATACTGGCAGAAATATGAAATACTTTTTATAGGAACCAAATTACTAAGTAGAAAGAAATCCTGAGGCATTGGAGATAATTCTGTTTCATAGCTATCAAAAATCAGTAATAATGGCTTTAATAAATTCCATGAAGAACAAGTTGTGAATTATTTATATAATGTTAAGCCATCTTTTATTATTTTAAAATTATTTTGTTTTCCTTAAAAACATAATATTCAGCAAAATTACTTTAATGTTCTACCTGTATATAAATGCAATACATGTGTATCTTCATTGATATATTATTTTTTAAATTCTTAAATTTATCTTATGAAAGTTCAGCAATAATGTCTGTTATCTTATATGTATCATGTAAAACATCTACATGTATCACGTAAAATATCAAAAATTATAAGCATTTCCTTATTTTATTATTTTAATATTTATTTTGTAATATAAGTTGCATAAATAGCTTCCATTTCCATTTTTCATCTGAAAGCAGTGTGGCAGCCCAGAGGCAGACGCATGAAGCACAAATGTGCAATCTATGCACACACACACACATTCAGTGCACACACACACGTGTTCAAATATTATGAAAGTGTTGCTATGTTAGCTATTAGAAAATAAACAAATTATCAGGAACTTTACACTTCCAAGGGTATATTTTTTTTCTTTTTTCTCTACCAAGGATTGGAAACACTTCAGATTTATGGTAAAAAAAAATGCCACATGTCAACCCTATTGATCACAGCTATGCAAAAATATTTTCTTTCTTTATATTCTTATTCTATAAAATGTTTCTATTTAAAAAATTATTCATTGATATTGGAAATACTATTAACATATTTCTGACTTCTAAAGCACTAGTATTTCCACTTTTTAAACCTACGTTTCCTCATTAATCCTGCAAGCTCTCTCCTCTGAGTGCTGCGTCCCCCGTGTTCTCACGCGACTTGAGGCATATGGCTGTCACCTCTGTGAGATGTGGCCATAAATGTATGTGACAAATACATTCAAGACAACAAGAAAATACATAGAAATTTACAAATAAGAATCAAGAAAGGCCACGTGAATTAATTTCTCATAGGCAAATGGAGATAATGATTTTGAAAATATAACTTTCAAGTATTGCATTAGGAAGTGTCATTCCTGGAGCTTACCTGACCTTCCTTTCAGCTGTCCCAGCTTCTCTTCCTATGCTAGTTAATGTGTTTTCATTTTTTCATAAAATAATTTCAATATTAAGTTGTGTAGGTTTTCTCTTTAGTAGTACAATTGGAGAAACGACACTAAAATATAGGAGATTATTTGGCAAATTATTCTCTTTCTAAAGTTCATATTGTCATAATTTAGAATGTGTGTGGGATTGTACTGTGACAAGTTATCTATGTTGGAACTACATTTCCCATAATCCAATTCTGCCCCGGATGATTTGCAGAAGATTTGAAATGTGGCACTGAAACATCAGGACTATCCTTTTTACACCAGGATGCTCGGTGCAGTTCACACTTGTCCCTGATTTTCTGGCTTATCTTTCTGCCATGGCAGCAGCCGGAATTTCAGGTCCTCCCGGTCCCCTTGGAAGTTTTTAAAAGTCTTTTTCTACTCCCCAAACAGATGAATATTTAGTTTCCTGATTCCGGGTTCTCCTGTTAGTCACATACATCATTGAAGTTGGAATCTTGGAGGCAGCAAGCGGCCAAAATGAGTCCTGGCTCATTTTTATCAGCTCCAAGTTTTTTTTTTTTCTTTGCACCCTCCACTGCACAATTTTTCCCTCCCCACTATCTACCATGCTTACTGAGGGCTAGTATCAAATGCAAAAGTAACAGCTGTAGATAAACTATTTAAACAGTTCCCATATTGCATAAAATCCAATCCTTCTAATAAATCTACATAACTATAGAGACGCCTACATACAAATATCTACCATTGAGCTAGCTAGCTAGCTATCATTGCCTGGGAGTTTTGTTCAGTATCACTGATTACACTTGAAACAATAAAGCAGTCTCAGCATAGAATAAAAATACCAAAGTTTGTCCAGGCAATACCGAGACTGAGTTCCAGAATGCTAACGATATTTTCATCATCACCAATAGAGCTGATTTTGATATTAAGACATATTGCAAATAATTTGCATTAACCTTGACTGTGGGTAATACCATGTGTGGTAGATACTATTGACGCTGTACCCAGATCTCCTCAGATCATCACTTCTACTGTTTCTATGTGCTGATCCCCTACATTTGCTGTGCTTTGTGTCTAACCCACGTTCACAATATTCTGTCGAAGACTACCTTTGCTTACTGCAACTGCTTCACTTGTACGCACAGAGAAATCAAATTGCCTGGGACTTTGCATTCCACTGTCTCTGCTCATATCCAATTACTGATTGCCTACAGAAACTCAGCGGCCTTAAGTCAAAGTTTGAGATGTAATTTATGCTCTAGAGCTGCATCATTATCTCTCCAAGTTTTCAGTTTGTAGATGGGACTTAGCTTGAATTTGCACTCTTGCTCGGACTCTTCCCCCTCCTGCTTTCCGCCCTCCCTAACTAGGCTCGGTATGGAAAAGATCCTTAACGAATTACTTGTACATGAATTCTGACTTCTGGATTAGACTTTGGTGAGTCCAGTTTATGATATCATGGAATGGACAAATAAAAAATGAATGCTCATTTTAAAAGAAGAACCCATGAGGTGCTTGTTTTTCCATTCTAGTGATACCTCACCTCAAAGGATGGTCTCAAGCTCTGTCCAGGATAATATAAGAGGTGTTAGATCACCATTGATTTTGTAGTTGAGCTCTGTATGGAGGAAGGTCACACTTGTAGCACTGGCTTGGGCAAGGCAAAGGCATTACATGTAACCAAAACGTTCGTACCACCACAATATTCTAAAATAAAAAAAATAAAAAGAATTCATTAAATCAGGCCATTGTAATAAATGTGAACTAAACTAAGGTTAACGGAATTCTACTGTTTTAATGTATAAGAATTATGACAAACAACATATCTTTATCATTTTTAAGAACACATTTTGTGTTCATTTTAAAAGCTGAATGAAATATAACTCAGAAGAAAAAAGGTTTTAAATATCAATGGCATTTTAAAAAATATTTTTCATTATATTAGTTAATGAAACATATCAATATACTTTAATTTATCAACAATGACAATGTCTGAATAAAAAACAATTTTTAGTGAGTCCTTGCAAAATGCATGACAAGTTATGTATTATGTATTATTGTTTATAATTTTAAGAGAAACAAATTATTCTAAAAATATGTAAGATGTATTTTCTATTTGTAAATATGAAGTTTATCTCATAATTAAATATTAAATCTATGGGAAAGTCTTTATTTTCCCTTCTCAGCCCTTTGTTCTATAATTTGATAAGGATAATGACTTAATTTACCCAGACATCCTTGAATTTCTATGAGTGCACACATTTGCTATTTGTCCTCTTGAGGTTGCTTGTTCAAATGTAACAATTTCATTATTGTTTTTTCTCCTTGTTATCAATGAACTTCATTATTAATGCTTTTTCATTTAGTATATTTGTTAAAAGCTCTTTTATTACATGATTACTTTGGCCAGCACTAACTTATTTGAAATGCAAACATGATTCAGTCTTTCATAGGACAAGGAGATGAGGTGACAGCTAATCAATGATAGACTTTGTCCTTAAGTTGCTCACCTGTCAAGGATAAAGCATGTCAATCAGTAAGAACTAATACACCGTCAGTTATAATTACCACAGCAAAAATGTCACAAGTGTCCCATCAGCTCCCAAATATTAAAAGTAAGAATTAGCACTATTGACAGTTTGATTTCATTGCCCTATATTTTACTTTAATTAACAAAAAGAAATGAGTTAATTCTACCTCTCAGACCTATCCATTGATTTTTATATAAGTATTTTCTTGTCCTTGACTTAGTAGTCAAGAGATTTTTAGCCTTTAATTATATCCATAGATTAAAAAAAACATATACCAATCTAATTCATGGAATGATGTGAATTAGAATGGTCAAGAAGCTTAGATTAGAAAATACTGCCATTACTATTTGTATGGCCCTAGGCAAGTTACTTCAGTTTCTACCATGATAATTAATAATTACAGGCATGTTAAGGAGTACAAAGGCAAAAATATATTTGAAAGCATATAACACAGGTGCTACTCAGGAGAAAAATAAATGTTTTACTGAATGAATACTTTTACAAGATAAATATTTTAACATAATTCTTGAAATTAAAGAAGGCTTTACATAGTTTAGTTTAACCCATCCTTTCCATAGAGATTAATCTATGTGCTCATGTTTCAAAATAAAGAACCAAAAGCAAAACAAAGTAAAAACTGTTCATTTTATATTACATAGTTAACACAAAAAAGATACATACACATGTATAAATACAGACACAGGGGACATGGAAGTTTCAATAAATAATGGAATGGCAGATCATTTTTTCTCTAGAAAGCAAACCAAATCCTTTGTGAATCCCATGAATATCATGACCTTAAATTGCTGCTACTTTATAAACTTTAAATTCATTGAAATTTTTAAATTGTTTGTATTTACTTTTTGTTTTGTCTTCTTGATAATAGATATTTTAAAAATTATTAATTAAAATACTTCTTTGTACAAAAGCTTCTAGATTGACACATTAATTCCATGTGAGTACAAACTTTTTTTATGTGTAACTTCTTGAAGTAACTCATTGAGCAATTTGCAACCTTGAAATGTATAATTCATCATGTGGAAGTGCCAGCCTCCAGTTCCCCATGGGCCTGCAGTTCAAGGTTGTGAGGATGTGACGTTTTGAGTATCATCAGGAGCTGAAGGATTACAGAAACAGCCAGCCACTCTCCATCTTTGCTTCTAGACAGCCAACACATATGGTTCCTGTCACAAGGCAATTTTTAGTGACCACTGGAGCCTTTCAAATGGAAAACCGGTAACCTTGAGCATAGGCAATCTGGCAACATCAGTATTTGTTCAGAAAGATCTTTGAGTAATTCCTAAGTGACTCAACACACTATAACTTTAGGCAAATTTTTATTCAGGTATCAAAGAGATAATAACTAAATATTAATAAAAATAAATGACCTAATAGTTACTGTGGAAGTTTGGGGGTATATCTCCTTTGCTACATATGAAATTGAATATTTTATCTATAAGGGAGAAAAAAGATGATAGGGAGAAATAATTTGTGCTAAAGTAGGAATTAGATTTTTATCACTCAGACATATGTCTTTGTTTCTTTTATGCTGTTTCCTGAAAACAAACTTACAGAAATTTTCTTTGTTTGTAGTGACAGCCATGTTTGCAGTTAGGAACAGAATCAAGTTAATCTGAGAAATAAGCTGAGTTACTGTTTTCAAGATCTCCTCTCTTCTTCTTTCCCTTCTCTCTGACTCCTGCTTTAGCTGTTACCTCCATAGAATCTGAGGTTAATGAAACAAGAACAAAAGTCATTCTGCACTGTGGAAACTTAAGAACAAACAGACAAGCCAACAAAATCCAGTATTCTGGAGCCCCAAGTTTGCTGTTATCATGAAACACAAAATTTCAAGCCATGAGTAGAGCAAATTTTGACAAACTTTTGATGTATTTCTTTTCTGTCTCTTGTTTATGTTAAAAATGTTTTGTAAAATCCTTCTAGTTATGGCTCTCCTATTATCATAAAATCCCACATTATATAATAAGCAACAGTGGAGTCATTTAGGAGACCATGGATGGAAGTCCTAGAACAGAGTTTTACTTTCTATTAAAAAACATTTATACTAAATATCTATCTTCATGAAGACTCTTAGGGTCATTGTAAGTAACTATAGCCCATTAGCATTGGATAATTTCCCAATGGATGTGTGTTCCAACATCAAGGCACCATAGGGTATAACTTAGATAATATATGTTTCTGTTTTGTGGCTAGGTATGACTGGGAAAGGACAAAATTCAAATGTATTAATAATTTGTTCAACATTTCAAATGAGGACAATGTTAACAAACCCACAAGGGCGGTTCACTGCCACTAGCTGCACAGATAGCCAATTACTGAGACAACAAATATTGTCAAGGAAGAAAGGATTTATTGCAGGAAACATCTGGGAGGGGGAGGTAGGGACTGCCTCAAATCTGCCTCCCTGAATGATAGGGTCCGGGTTTTTTTTCTGGAGGTGAAATGAATAGTGAATGAGGGCAGTGAATATTATTATGTGTTTGGGTAGGAGCTCAGGGCACACAAACTAAGTGCGAAATCGTGCTAGTACATACATCCCATGAATAAAAAATGGCAGATAAGTCCCTCCCCGGGTGGAGATTTTAGTATTATAATGAGTTAGGACTTAACATTCGTCATTCTTGCAGCCTTGTGTGCAGGCTCAGTGGGTCCTTGGGCACTTTCTGTGGCAGAGTGTTGCTTGCCTTGTCTTCTTTGAACAAATAGATGGTGTAAAACTCTGTAGTTATTTTGTGGCTGCAAGAAGGTTCCCCTGTTTCTGGGAGAAAACTCAAAGTAATACATTAGTACAACAAAGTTGCAAAGTTTGGGTCATCAACCGTTTTTAAAATTTAAATTTTTTTTAACTTTTTAATTTGATTTTTTTATTTCAGAATTTTACAGGAGTACACATGTTTTGGGTACGTAATTTGCTTTTGTACAGTTTGAGTCAAAGCTATAAATGGGGTTTTCAGGCAGTTAGTGTACATTGTACCTGTTAGGTGTGGATTTACCCATCCCCACCTTCCCCCTCCCACCTACTTGATTTCCCTTGAGTTTTACTTCTATATGTGCACATAGTGTTGATTGATTAGTTCCAATTTAGTATTGAGTACATGTGGTGGTATATGTATACCATGGAGCACTACTCAGCACTAAAAGAAAATTGGTGATCTAGTATGTTTTGAAACAACCTGATCATCAATTCTGAGAACTCTCTATTTTCTGCCTACTCTGAGACTACAGCTGCCAAGCTACCAGTGCTGAAATAACTCCCACTGGTCCTGCCAATTCAAGGCCACTTACAGCAGCCAGTTCTAGCCAGAATGTGAACACTGAAAACTCATTTGAAGTAGGAGGCCAGTATGTGAACACTGAAAACTTATTTCTCAATAGTGTTTGAACTAAAAACATTTTCTTGTTTATGTTGCCAGTTACAATAATAAAAATTCCAGTATTTACTTTTACCCTAAAAATTAAAAGACAACACATGAACATGTCTTTGGATGGAAATTATTCATGATAAAAGCTAATTAATAAAGAAAAACAAGAAACTATCCAAATAAAGCAAACTGCCAACCAGCTCCATGTCTCTTTACTTAACAAAATGATGCTAAGGGATTATCCAGTTTAAAATTTATCCTTTAAATTTTAATTCCCCCCAAATTAGAGGAAAATTAAAAGATTTTATGTATTCTTATTTTCTTTGTACAAAACAAGAGTCTGCCAGGGGAGAAGGGATGGTAACATTTCTGGGCCACATTCAACAGTATTTTACTTTCATGGCAAGAAAGACAATGATGTACAATTTTATTGGACCAGCAGGTATAGTGTCATTAAGTGATCTTACATGTTGACACAGATGAGACACTATGTCCAGAAAAATGAAACCATAAGGTAGCATAAGTACCACTGCATTTTTTCCTGTGGACATAACTTAATAAAGCCACTGTCAGCTCACTACACATATCTTAGCTAAATATATTTCAAGATCCGTGAATCTAGCAAAGCTTTGCAGACTCTTCTGTATTGCCAGTATTGAAGATTCATTCTAGCAGTGTATTACTTATCACTTCAATCTAAGTGCTAGATGCATTTTCTAGCATGCGTCTACATTATCCTTTTATATAAAGCCTTATGGGATGAACTGATAATTTAGAGCCTGTGACTGACACACAAATGTGACACTTCTTGCCTGGGTGAAAGAAACAGAATATGTTGTTATGTGAGAAGTAAAAGAACTCAATACATCTCTACAGAAAATATATTTTTGGAGGAAATTATATTTCAAATTGCAAACAAAATTTTGCATAGTTGTCTAGTTTTTCAATGCTTTATTTAAATAATGAATTAGAATTATTTTATGTTTATCATACTAATTAAAAATAATCATGGGGAAAAATTATACAAAGCACTTAAATAAAATAGACCAACAATTATAAAGTGATATTGAATGTATTTTAAAATACATATTTACTAGTCAAAATATTGCCTTATACCTAAAATATTGCCTATACTTTCAAACTTATCTTGCTACAACAAATCTAATTTAAAGGAAGAAATCTATCTAGATCATAGGCGGTCTTAAAAGAATTTTTATAAGACTCATTGGGGAGATTTTTTAAAGTATTTCTTAAGTTATTAGCATAATAATCATTTTAAAATATGCATAAAATCAAATTTACCATTCTAACCATTTTAAGGTGTACAGTTCATTAGTGTTAAGTCTGTTCACATGGTTTTGTACCCAGTCTCCAAAACTCTTCATCTTGCAAAATTAGAACTCTTAGCTCATTATACAGGTGTCCATTCCCATCCTATCCTCAGCTGTTGGCAACCACCCTTCTAACCTTGATCTCTATGGATTTGACTACTCTAGGTACCTCCTATAAGTAAAATCATTCAATATGTGCCTTTTTGTGAATAGTGCATTTAACTTCATATACTGTCTTCCATATTGCGGCATATGTCAGAATTTTCATCCCATTCTAAGGCTTAATAATGGTCCATTGTATGTATATACTACATTTTGTTTATCTATTCATTTATTGGTGGAAACGAACATGTGGTTTCTTCTAACTTTTGGCTATTGTGAATACTGTCGCTGTTAGCATAGGTGTACAAACATCTCTGAGACTCTGCTTTCAACTTGTATGGATATACACCTAGAATTGAAGTTGTTGGATCTTAGGGTAATTCTATATATAGCTTTTTGAGGAACCACTATAATGTTTTCCACAGTGACTGCACCATTTTATATTCCCACCTATAGTACACAAGGGTTCTAATTTCTTCATGTTTTCACCAACACATGTTATTTTATGTTAATTGATAGTAGCAATGGATGTGGGGTAGTTCTCATTGTGGTTCACATTTTTTTGAAGATTAGTAATGTTGAGTATCTTTTCCTGTGCTTGTTAGCCATTTGAATATCTTCTTTGTAGGTATTTTCAAGTCCATTAGCCATTTTTTAATTAGGCTATTTGTTTTCTGTTGTTGAGTTGTAGGATTTATTTATATTATAGTTATTAACCCTTTATCACATGTGTCGCTTCTAAATATTTCTCCCAATCCATAAGTTGCACTTCCAGTCTGTTATTGTGTCCTTTGATGTGAAATTTTTAATAAAAACTAATAGTATAGTTTAATGTATGTATTAATTATTTATTTAGTTAGTTTTGCCTATGTTTTTGGTGATATTTACAAGAAATCATTGACAAATCCAATGCCAAATGACTGTCCTTTTCCCATTAAGTGGCTTTGGCCACCTTGTTGAAAATCACTTGATCCTATATGCAAGGCTTTATTTCTGGGGTCTTTATTCTATTCCATTGATATGCTGCCTTTATGCTAATACCACATTCTTTTAATTACTGTGGCCTTATATTAAGTTTTAAAATGAAGAAATGTGAAACTTCCTATTTTTGTTTATTTTAAGGATGGTTTTGGCTATTTGGGGTCTCTTGAGAACCTATATGAATTTTAAGATATATTTTTCTGCTTTTACCAAAAATGCCATTCAGATTTTGATAGGAATTGCATTAAATCTGTAAATCAACTTTGGGTAGTATTGACATTTTGACAATCTTAACCCTTCCAATCCTTGAGCATGAGTTGTCTTTCCATTCATTTATGTCTTCTCTAATTTCTTACAGCAACAGTTTGTAGATTTTATTGTGTAAGTGTTTTACCTCCTTGGTTAAGTGTTTATTCTTTTTGATGCTATCAAAATTGAATAATTTTCTTATTATCCTTTTTGATTGTTCATTGTTAGCATATGAAAACACAACTGATTTTTTTGTGTGTGTTGACTTCATAAATTGCAACTTTGCTGAATTTATTAGTTTTAACAGTTTTTTAATAAAATCTTTAGAATTTAGAAATTTTTTAAAAAGAAATTTTGAATTATTTGATGACATTTGATAATTCAATGTATGGATGACTATTTTTATAGTCTTTATTATCTCTTCTCAAATTTCACTACAAATAGCATTTTTGTGACACCTGTGATTTTAAAAGATAAAAATTGCTGGTATATTGAAACATTGTTTGGTAGCTTTCAGTTTTTAAGTTCACACATGTATTTTTAAATTTTCATTTCAAAAAAAATTATAAACAAGCCTTTAAAAAAATAATAATCACCAAAAAATCCCTACAGTACTTTGAGTTATACAACCTAAACATAAAGTAGCACTTGATAATTTCCCAATGCTTATACACATGCATAAATGTTTTCACTTTGCTTCTCAAAAATAATGTTATTAATATATTTCTTAAATATGCATATTGTTTTTCTTTGTATTAGCTACAAAATGATCTATTGAATGAAAACACTACAATTTATGAAATGATTGTACAGTCAATGCACTTTTGATTGATTACAAGTTTCTTCTTCCAGAAACAAAGTTCATATGAATATTGTTGTATATGTACTTTCAGGAGATGGACTTCTGACAGGGTATCTGTACATATGCAACACGAGAGGGGAGACACTATCATTCCCCCATTTGATAGTTTTGCAGTCAATGTCACTTCAGACCATATATTCCTTGAAGCAATATTTTATCTAATACTCAGATAAATGTCCACATATCTTTTTACAGTAGGAGCGAAGGGAGATTTATTGTATATGCTGAAATTGCAGTCTTTAATTATGGAGATTTGACTTCCTTTTCAATGGATGAGATCTGGGTAGGAGAATAAGGTTAATTCTAAAAACTGGCCAAAGAATTGTGATATTTTAAGCCAGTGCTGACTTTTTAAAATCTTTTAATTATTATGGGTACATATCAGTTATATATATTTATAGAGTACATGTGATGCTTCCATGCAGGCATTCAACGTGAATTAATCAAATCCGGGTAATTCTGTTATCCATCGCCTCAGGCATTTAACATTTCTTTGTGTTAGGAACATGCTAATTCCACTCTTTTAGTTATTTTAAAGTATACCCTAACTTAACTTGATTATAGTCACTTTGTGGTGCTATCAAATATTGTTCATTCTAACTATATAACTATATTTTGTATCCATTGACCATTTCCACTTTATTCCCACCTTCCTGCTACTCTGCCCAGCCTCTGGCAACTGTCATTCTATTCTCTATCTCCATGAGATCAATTGTTTTTAATATTTAGCTCCCACATATGAGTGAGAATATGTGAAATCTGTCTTTCTATTCTTGGCTTATTTCACTTATTTCTCCAGTTCCATCCATGTTGTTTCAAATGGTAGGATTTGCAAGCTAGTACTGACTTTCTGTTCACAAAATTTTGATTGTTTTGGTTACACAGGTCAATATATAGGTTATAACAACACTAGGTTGCCATTCTGGCCTGGTGGCCCATTGTGATAAATACATTCACCTTTCCTATAATTTCGTAGTCCTAGTCAAAGCCCAGTCATAGTAGAATTCTTATTGTCAACAAATGACCAAAAACAGGACAGCCCGCTGTGAGCTTCTCAACAATGCTAGAGCATGACCCATCACATTTTATAGCATTAGTGGAGTGGCTTCCTGGGGATCAGAGACGGCCTGTAGTTTTCCTGTTATTAAAGAGAAAAAACAATCTAAGAGGCTCGACTCTCTTTGTTTCCTCCCTCAGTATTCTGTCAAGAGAGTTATGACATCTTCTCTATATATACATGTGTGTGTGTATATATATATGTACACATAAATATACATATGTCTTTTTCCCCAAAGCCAAAGGAGCAATCCAAGAAGTACTTTAAGAAAGAATATAGTTGAAAATTATACACACAGAGATGTAGCCCGTGCAAAATAAAGATAAATTTTTCTACATTATTACCTTATAATGGCCCTGCAGCTAATTAGAATAACCAAACTGATATGCAGTCAGAGCAACTGGCAGAAGCTGCTGTGGTGTTTTGATAAGTGATTTTATGTGAAAATAAACTTGAATGATCCTGTATCAGTCAGAATAACACATCATACCAACAAATCAACTTAATATATTAATGGCTTAAAACAACAGAAGGTCATTTTCTTCCCATATTCTGTGACCGTGTTGTGTCTGCTGGGGGCTGTGACCTTTGGAGTCATCGGAATGACCCTTTTATCCGCTCATGAAATCTCAGAGAAGTCCCCACCATCTGGACACCAGCTATTGATAAAGCAGGGGAAGAAAATCTTGTAAATCAAGAAACAGCCCATATAGTCTCTGGTCATAGGACATTGGCTAAAACAAGTGACATGACTGTGCCTAATTTAAACAGGGAGGAGTGATGCAATCTCCCTGTGCTTCTGGAAGAAAAATGGTGGTAAGTATTAGCGTGAACAGTGGTAATGCCTACCATGAACTAGGTATATTATAGAGTATAACTTATAATGTATGTTAGGCTAGCAAGGTGTTTTAAGAAGAGTTAATTCAATGATATTAGTATTGAAATTGTAAGAGTAAATTTAAAAAAATAATAATTTTCATGGTCTCCAAAGGGAAAGAGGTCTTTTTTCCTTTTATTTTCTTCAAGTATATTCTTGAAACAACTTGTAATTACGAATCACTTCTACATTTCTTTGATATTTAGGTAATTCTTTTTATAATCTAAGAAAAATGCAAACATCAAGAAAAATAGAACCCCTATATTGTAACTACTGCTTGTCATAAAGATGGGAGATGTTTTATGTTCCTTTGGCTAAAGGCAATTAACTAACACAGATGGTCATCCTAATTACCAGGTGAAATTTGGATGAACTTTGTATAGCAAATGGTGCTGTCAAGTTCTTTCACATGAGGACAGATATCATTTATCTTTAAGAACGTGCATGTAATAAATGGTATATTCTGGTTACATAAGGAGTAGGGTTTCATTCTTTCTTTGTAATCTCATTAGCAGATTGCCTGTGATGAACATAACAGTCTGGTTAAGAGCTTATTCAAAAATAATACTGGTTTCTCTATATATACTGGCTTCTAAATTTATGGAGAGATGTTCTGGGTTGGTAGAAATTTTATTTTTAATTTTTTTCCTGCAGAACAAATACACACACACATATTAATGCCTTCCATGAAATTTGTGGCACTCAAGAAGGCAGGTCCCAAAAGTTTTTAAAATGAAGTTGCAGTATGCATGTCTTGTCAATAAGACAATTATTTCCTCTTAATATCAGCAGTCTTTGTTTCTACCACATACATACTTAGCACACAGTAATAATGTAATAGTCTAAAATATACAATCTAAATTGAATGATAAAAGCTAATACATGTCTATATTTATAAACTATTTTATATAAGCAGAAGAAAAAATAATTATATTTCATAATAAACACATAGTTCATGTCAAATTCTATGGAAAAGTCATATATATGGATAAAGAAAGCATGCAGGCCAGGCACAATGGCTAACCCTGGTAATCCTAGCACTTTGGGAGGCTGAAGTGGAAGGATCGCTTGAGTCCAGGAATTTGAGACCATCCTGGGCAACATAGTAAGACACCATCTCTACAAAATTTTTTTAAAAATTTGGCTGGGTGTGGTGGCACATATCTGTTATCCTAGCTATTTGGGAGGCTGAGTCAGGAGGATCACTTGAGCCCAGGTGATTGAGGCTGTAGTGAGCAATGATCATGCCACTGAGCCCTGACCATACCAACAGAGTGAGACCCTGTCTCAAAAAAATGCATTATTAAAGCTATATGTGTTTGTATACATACATATGTATTTTATGTAGCCCAAATATATATATTTTATGTCATATATCATAAATTTTCCTTTGATAATTATCATTAGAACTATTATTATTATCATTACTACTTTCTTGGTTTATACCTAAATTTATCACTATACCAATATATACACACATATATTTACATAAATATATGTATATGTTATAATGTGTGTATATATATAATATAAATACAATTATGTATATATATAGAGAGAGACAGATTTAAAAAGTAAAGTAACTTATTCCCAAATTACAAAGCAAATTTATTTCAGATGAGAATTAAGATATGTTTGACTGCAGAGTGTACTATTTTTCCTCTAAAACGTGTTTCTTATTATAGAAGCATGAGTCCATACTTTCAAATGCAGTGCAGTAGGCAGAATCATAACCCCTCCCAAAGATATCTGAGTCCTAATTCCTAGAACGTGTAAATAGGTTACTTTATACATTAAAAGGTACTTTTCAGGTATGCTTCAAATAAGTGAGGTTCTTGAGATGGCAATTTTGTCCTGGTGGACCCAACAAAGTCATAAGGGTCCTTATGAGGAAAAGAGGAAAGCAGGAGAATCAGAGTCAGAGAAGGAGATGTGAGGACAGATGCAGAGGTCAAATGGATGGGAGAGATTTGAAGATGCTATGCTGCTGGCATGAAGCCAAAGGATGAGACCACAAGCCGGTACCGGAGTTATCTCCTAGCAGCTGGAAAAGGCAACGAAACATTTTTTTCTCTGGAGACTTTAGAAAAAAATGCAATCCTGCTAAGATCTTGATTTTAGCAAAGTGAAAGCCATTTTAGGCTTCTGACTTTTAGAACTGCCCGACAATAAATTTGTGTTGTCTTAAGTCACTGAGTTTGTGGTAATTTGTTACAGCAGGAATAGAAAGCAAATACATAGGGTTTGCCGAATATAATCCATATTCACATTCGATAAACTCTTCTCTGTTCACCAAAGTCGTCCTTGCCCTGCAAGGCTTTGTCCAGCAATCAATGTCTCACGTTCCCTTCAACTTCTCGTTGGCTCAGTAAATGGGAGAGCACCAACTGCAGATTCTGACACTGAGAGGTGAGGGAGATTGAAGTGGTTGTTCCATAAGCTCCCTCCTGTCAGTTCATTATGCGCAGGCTGTATTACTCCACCAAAGGCAACAGTGCTTCCCAAATTGCCCATTCTTCATACCTTTTGGGGTTTTGTTACTATCCTTGCTTTGTCTCTTCAGGTTTAGGAGTACAACGATATCCCTGTTGTGAACATGCGATGTGCTGCATTATTCCTTAGGTGCTTTCCCTATACCCTGCTTGAATCATTGTAAATAGTCCTTTTATTAAACAGAGTGTGCTATGTATATACTGCCCGACCCCTGGTATTATGGCAAAAGAGTTGCTTTACTAAGTGAAACATCTGAATGGGATATGAAAATCGAAAAGCTTACCCTTGAAATTTATCATTTTTCTACCGAAATACTAAGTTGTACTGAGAAACAAAAAAATTTTCAAGAGCTCTTTATTTGTGAGCTAAATTGATTTGGAAGTAAAAACATTACTGAAGATATTTTTTATAAGTAGCCATTAAGTATGTTGAGAAAATTCATCTTGGATGTATCAATTCATCAGTCAAAGATTTTTAATAACGTGATTAAATAAAAGGAAGAACTCTCAAAATTGTAGTATCAAACAATTTACTGTGGAGTAATACTTGTAACAACACATAAATTTTCAGTGTATAGTCTCTTTGTGTCCATACTTAACTATGGTTCAAAATTAGATTTGCATTATTCCATGTCTTAAATAGCCATCTAAGGACAACAAAAAGATGGTCCTTGCACCAGATAGTGTTTAGGGTAGGAAACAGAAACCACTCTGGACATTTCAAATAGAAATAGGTTTTACATAGGAAAATAGATGTTTACACAATTTTGGAAGGATTGGAGGGGTAAAAATTGATGGAAGCCACAAAACTGCTAATATCAAGCTTCCCTGCAATCCAAAGATATGGATGATGTTGTTGTTTCTTCCACAATAGCTAAGCAGGCATCAAAGTGGTGACTAGATATTGGAGTATGGAGTGATCTCTAGCCAGTGAAGCTACTGAAATGTGTCTGAACTTGCTCACCTGCCATGGGAGAACCAGAAAGAAGGTATTCCCCTAATTATTGTTTTTTTTAAAATTTGTCCTTGTGCAGAGGTGTATATATGTAAATAAACACATGGTAACTAGTTTAAGTTTCATAGGATCTTTGTCACAACTACTAGTGTAGTTGTCAACAGTTGGCATGGCACAAAAGCTGTCATAGACAATACATAAATGAGTGGGCTTGCCTAGATTCCAGTGAAACTTTGTTTATAAAACGAAGTGGTGAGCCAACTTTGGATCATAAATCTAATTTGTCACCCCTGCTCTTTTGTATACATTTGTGTCCCAAACTATAGCTTCAAGGGAGTTTGAGAAATATCATTTTTAGCTTTTTAATGTTTCAAATAGGTGAGAGTCAAAATATTAGTAATAGTTTTAAAAAAAATT